>BSBM01000459.1:10735000-10857500 GCA_027924585.1 Larix kaempferi | reverse complement strand
AGTAAAAACAACGTGCACGCGCCAATTTGTGCGTATGCGCTATTGTGTGCATACGTGCTTTTTAAATACATGCGCACACGCCAGTTTAGTTTTTAAATTTTGGCGGGTAATTCGTTTCCCACCAACGTGGTGGATGACTTGGCTGCTATGGTTTTAGGTTCGGGTTGCCAAAATACATATAAGGGTCAGTGCAAGCTAATGAGGGTCACTTTTGGCGCGTTAGATGCAATAGAAAACTGAAAAAGCAGGCATCCCTCAACTTACTTGGATTTGTTGAGCTACTTACGCAAAATATCTTGCATTGAGTAAAAAAGATGAAATGTAGGAAATTGAATCACGTTTCCGAATATATAACTTTTATGTATTGAAAATTTGCATAGCTATGCCAAGTTTCATTTTTCCTAACAGACACTTTTTATTTTTCAGGCAAATGATAAGGTATATGTTTTTGTGGGTAGAGCCTTTGAGGGCCTAAATGATGGAATCAAGCTACAAAAATCGGCATGCATGTAGAGAACACATAGCACTTGTGCGCCATTATTTTTCGAAAATTAAATTAGTAATTTTATAATTTTTTTATAATTGTCTAAGTGATCAAACCTTGAAAATAGTACCTCTTTTGTGGGTAGAGCCTTTGAAGGTCTTAATGCAAAAATATTGGAATGGGTTTTTCATAGAACGTGGAGGTTAGTGTCCTCTTGTGCACCATACAATTTTTTTTTGAAATGATTGAGAATTGAAAAAGTTATGGAAGAAACACTAACAGTGTGTTTCACGAGTTAAGGAGGTAGGACAGAAAAGAAATTGAAAGCAAATAGGAAAAATTAATATTTCAAAATAAAAGTTACATATTTGGAGTCTGCAGAAAAAATGCTATTTGTTTCTAAGATTTCGTCAAAAATGACTCTGTGTAGCATATTGTAACGAGTGGCTAAGCACAGGATTCTCCAGAAACTGGAAGAAATGTACCCAATTAGCTTTGCTTTTTCATTAACATAGCACAGGTTTGGAATTACCGAAGCAAACTCCAAAGCATACACATAGGATTATTGTTGACATGTGAGCATGTGACTCGGCCTAGTTTAGGCTCTACAAAACATGAGCTCGTTCTGTTTAAATTCAAAAATATTGCCGCGCTTTTAGATGTACATAACGCGTGCGCGTTATATAACTACATAACTCGTACGCGTTATATAACTACATAACACGTACGCGTTATATAGTTAAAAAACGCGCTCGCATTATGCAAATCATAAAATACATGTTTAATACTTGAGAAAGAGGGGGTGTGGAAGACTCAAGGGAATTTTCGTTTAATATTTGAGAAGGGGTGGGGAAGGGTCAAGGGAATCTATGGTTAATATTTAATAGGGGTGGGAAAGGGTCAAGGGCATAGAAGGATGTTGGAAGCTTGAGTGGGGAGAGATGAAGGTAATGAGAACATGATGGGCTATAGGGGGTGAAGGGAAGTGGAGCTTTAGAGCACTATTAGGAGTAGAATAGGTTCTGAAGAGGTATAGGGTTAGAAGTTGAAAGTGAGACTTGAGTGACAAGGGGGAATGGATGGAGGCAAGGGGGATGTGAGAGAGAAATAAAGAATACAAGGGGGGGGGAGACATAGAGCGAGGGAGGGAGAGGGACAATGGGGAGGAATGGATTTGGAGGGAGTGAGAGATATATGGGGATAGAATGAAATAAAGAGATATGAAGGGAGGGACATAAAGTGTTGGTGGGAGACATGCAGGGAGTGGTGGCGATGGAGAGAGAGAGAGAGAGAGAGAGAGAGAGAGAGAGAGAATATGAGAGGAGGGGGAAGGGACATAAAGTGTGTGAGAGAGAGGGAGTGATGGATAGATTGGGATAGGTTGAGGGAAAGATAACATGAGGGAGGGATAGAAGGCGAGAGAGAGACAGGCGATGAGAGAGGGAGGGAGAGAAGGTAGGGTGAGGGATGGAGGGAAAAAGGTGGAGATAGATATGGATGGAGGGGGGATGGGTTTGAGAATGGAAAGTGACATAATGTGTGTGTATGTGTGTGTGTTTGAGAGAGAGAGAGAGAGAGATTGATGGTTGGGGAGAGAGAGACTAGAGGGAGTTGTGAGCATCATATTCTCCATCAGCATCATATTCTTCATCATCATCATCTTCATGACCATCATCGTCATCATCGACATCTTCATCATCATCACCATCATCATCATATTCCTCATCAAATCAACATCTCCATCATCATCATCATCATCTTCTGAACATCATCTAAACATCACCATCACCATCATCATCAACATCTTCATCATCATCACCATCACCATCATCATCAAAATCTTCATCGTCATCACCATCACCATCACCATCACCATCTTCATCATCATTGTCATCTCTAGGTTCCCCATCAACATCAACATCTCCATCATCATCATCTTCTTCATCATCATCATCTTCATCACCATCATCATCATCATCAACATCTTCATCATCATCACCATCATCATCATCATCATCTTCCTTGAATCAGATCAACATCTCCATCATGTCACCATCATCTTCTTCATCATCATCATCATCATCTGAACATCACCATCACCATCACCATCATCATCAACATCTTCATCATCATTACCATCACCATCATCATCAACATCTTCATCGTCATCACCATCATCATCATCATCATTGGCATTTGTAGGTTCCTCATCAACATCTCCATCATCATCATCTTCTCCATCATCATCATCTTCATCACCATCATCATCAGCATCAACATCTTCATCATCATCACCATAATCATCATCTTCATCGTCATCAGATAAACATCTCCATCATCATCATCTTCTTCATCATCTTCACCATCATCATCATCATCATCATCTTCATCGCCATCTCCATCATCTTCAACATCTCCATCATCATCACCATCACCATCATCATCATCTTCATGACCATAAACATCTTCATCATCATTTTCATCTCCCCCTTCCTCATCAACATCTCCATCATCATCATCATCATCACCATCTGAACATCACCATCACCATCATCGTCAACATCTTCATCATCATCACCATCAACATCATCATCATCATCATCACCATTAGCATCATCATCAAAATCTTCATCGCCATCACCATCACCATCTTCATCATCATTGTCATCTCTAGGTCCCCCATCAACACATCTCCATCATCATCATCTTCTTCATCATCATCATCTTCATCACCATCATCATCATCATCATCATCAACATCTTTATCATCATCACCATCATCGTCATCATCATCTTCCTCATCAGATCAACATCTCCATCATGTCACCATCATCTTCATCATCATCATCATCATCATTACCAGCACCATCATCATCAACATCTTCATCGTCATCACCATCATCATTGGCATCTGTAGGTTCCTCATCAACATCTCCATCATCATCATCTTCATCACCATCATCATCATCATCATTAGCATCTGTAGGTTCCTCATCAACATATCCATCATCGTCATCTTCTCCATCATCATCACCATTATCACCATCATGATCTTCTGAACATCATCATGATCATCATCTAAACATCACCATCACCATCATCGTCAACATATTCATCATCATCACCACCAACATCATCATCAAAATCTTCATCGTCATCACCATCACCATCACCATCACCATCTTCAGCATCATTGTCATCTCTAGGTTCCCCATCAACACAACATCTCCATCATCATCATCTTCTTCATCATCATCATCTTCATCACCATCATCATCATCATCAACATTTTCATCATCATCACCATCATCATCATCATCTTCCTCATCAGATCAACATTTCCATCATGTCACCATCATCTTCATCTTCATCATCATCATCATCATCATCCGAACATCACCATCACCATCATCATCAACATCTTCATCATCATTACCAGCACCATCATCATCAACATCTTCATCGTCATCACCATCATCATTGGCATCTGTAGGTTCCTCATCAACATCTCCATCATCATCATCTTCATCACCATCATCATCATCATCATTGGCATCTGCAGGTTCCTCATCAACATATCCATCATCGTCATCTTCCCCATCATCATCACCATCATCACCATCATGATCTTCTGAACATCATCTAAACATCACCATCACCATCATCTTCAACATCTTCATCATCATCACCATCAGCATCATCATCAAAATCTTCATCGTCTTCACCATCACCATCACCATCACCATCTTCATCATCATTGTCATCTCTAGGTTCCCCATCAACACAACATCTCCATCATCATCATCTTCTTCATCATCATCATCATCATCATCATCATCATCATCCGAACATCACCATCACCACCATCATCAACATCGTCATCATCATCACCATCATCTTCATCAACATCATCATCTTTATAATCTTCATCTGCATCATGATCATCTTCATTGTCATCACCCTCCTCCTCATCATCATCTTTATCATCTTCATCTACATCATGATCATCTTCATTGTCATCACCCTCCTCCTCATCATCATCTTGTGCACTTATGCACTTAGGGATTAATGTTTAGAAGAGGGTCTAAAGGCCTTTATGGGGGAGGGGCTCTAGGAACAAGGTAAGACAGAGAGGGCAGGGGGGAGGGATAAATGTGTAGAGGGTTAGTGATTAAGGGAGAAGAAGGGAGAGAGTGCTATAGGGAGGGATAATGACGAAGATAAAGAGAAGGTGGAGAGATGGAGAGTGGGGTGGTAGAGACATGTTTGGAGTAAGGGAGAGAAAGAAACATGAAAGAAACATGTAGGGAGGGATGTAGGGAGAATGAGGGACAGATATTTAGAAAGAGATAGGGGGTATCTAGGGATTATTGGGAGAGAGCTAGGGGGTATTAAACCATACAAAACATTTTTCCCCACACTAAAAACATTTGTTTTGTATGTAACCATATAAATTATTAGTTTTCTTTTGATTTTGTTCGTTTCCCTAGCCGTGCACCTAACCTATTTATTGTGCTTGACAATATCGCGTATGCATTTTTTCACTACATATCGCGCACGCGTTTTGTCTTTATATAATGCATGCGCATTTTGTAACTCCATAAATAGTGGACTGTCCCTGTCCGAGAGCAACTTCACTCTGTCCGAGCCAAAAAAACACTCCTGCGATTTTTCGAACAACACGAGCCCTCCATTGGAAATTCTCACACTCTACACCAACTCCATCATTATTTTTTTTATGGAGGTGCAGCATTGAGGACATCTTTCATGGTTGCTCAGTGTGGTGTTGGGTTATATGGCCATATTTGAAGAAGATAATCAGCAAGCTTGAAGAATCTCAATTGAATAACACCAAAGAGAAGGCCTTTGAAAGATTCATTTTGCCTATATTTGAGGAGCACACAAGATAAGATATCAAGCTTCAAGACCATTTCATGGTGATGGTGGATATACACAAGTGTACAAGAGAATCAAAGAGCCCAAAGAATTTATGATTTAACTTCCATTTGCTTATTATTGAAGAGCTTGTAATTGAGGAGCAACAAAAACAAACTATATTGAATTGATCATTGTGGTGATGGGGAATGCACGTAACCGAGTAAACAAATCAACAAGGAAGAAGAGACCTCAAGAAGTCATTGAAGAAGAGAAAGAAAAGAAAAGAATATACATGATGAATCGGAGGATTTCTTTGGAAACTAATCCAAATCCAATTGTAGAGGATACCACGGTTCATCCTATTAATCCACGACAAGAGGGACCTTCAATTTCCACAATAGTTGTTGAACAAGCATCCCATGGAAGTAATCAAGAAGCAAAACGTAGGTGCTCATTAGGGGATGTTTCAATTCCCACTTCAAGTCAAAGTGATAAGTTACCATCTCAAGATGAAGCTCACGAAGAAACACCCAATTTGTTATCCGGATGTGGTTATACAAGCGATGCAGTCAGAGAGGCGTTGGACATTTTGCCTACTGTTGAAGAAGAGAATGTTATCCACACCATCGATGAGGATGTTGGACTTCCACAAGGGGATGTTGGACTTCCACAGACCATCGGTGAGGATGTTGGACTTCCACCATCCAACTACCAGAAAGAGAATGAAGGACACCAAGCTACTACTGAAACAACAGAGTGTCTTGGTGATGCGCTACATGGTTCAATTCCAACCCCCTTACCTCCATTAGCAAGCACACGTCGAAGAACTCCGAAGCGTATACAAGTTGATGAAAGTCTTATCAATTCCATTGAAGGCACGCTATATAAACGTAGTATTGCTTATTAAACTCAACAGATACTTGATAAATATTTTGTTTCTAAATGTGATGGAGATAAATGTAGATTATTTTTATCATTGTTAAAATATAGGAGCATGAATGTTGTTAGGAAAAAGTTAGGGATAAAGATGATAAATAATTCTAGACCAAGTTCTCATATAGTTAAAAGCCTAGTATATGCATTTGGTAAAATTGGTAAGAACACACATTCAAAGGACCGCAATGCTGCTCGTCGTGTGTTGTCACAAGCAATTGCAAATAAGAACACCAGGGCCCTTCGTATTCTCAGGCCTACATCCGAACTAGTTAATTTGAATGTAAAAACCCTCCGTAGGTATTCTATTAGAAGAGAACATCTTGACACAACCGATCAGATAGATTTTTGGGCCTTTGTTGGTCGGTTGCCACGTCGTGACATGAAGCTAGTTGATGCAGTAAAGGGACTAGTGCACAGTTTTTGGCATGATCACACAAGGCCTTCTTCAAACCGAAAGGATGTACTAAAACTAAGAAGGGGTTCAAAGGATTGTGAACCACATACTAAGCATCTTCTTGATATAACACAGACAGAACTTTACGAGAAATTTAGGATTGAGCATAGACAATTGAACTTGGGGCAAAGATCTTTTGAGAAATGTAAGCCATGGTATGTTAGAATAAATACTCTTCGTAACACTTGTTGTTGTAGATACCATGTAGAATATGAATATTACTATGAAACATTTTTTTACATTCGTCGTGTGTTGCATACTAACCATGTGCAGGATTGCTCCATGACAATACCACCGACTTCATCAAGAGAATTCATTCATAGCATCATGTGCAATAGGCCCGAGGGGAAAACATAATATGCAAAATCTTGTTTGGATGGAACATGCTCCAATTGTGCTGGAATGGAATTATTGAGCCAGTCTATGCACGAGAATGGAGACAGTGAATTTGGGAAAATGGTTACAGACATGAAAAGTTTCAAATATGTCAACTATGAAATAGTCCCAGGGAAAGAAAGCAAAAAAATACAATTGGTGACATCTCAGGTATGCATTTATATCTATAAAATTATGTTGTAACGGCTACATTTCAATCCTTACTTACAACAAAAAACTGACATTGAGATCATTTTGTGTCACCAGGTACAAGTTACTGACTTCATCAAGGAATTTATTGAAAAGACACATCAATATGTTCAGCATGTCCACGTGGCACGATGGCAAGATGAGAAGTTTAGAATATGCAGAGATACATTTCCCCTTGGTACTATACTTTCAGTTGTTGATTTTGCCGAGAACTACACTCTGCAACCTCAAAATGAGATCCAAAGTCAGTATTATCACTCTGAGTAGGTTTCCTTGATGGTCCATATCACATATAGGCATGGCCCAAATAGCACTGAAGAGCAAACAGAAATTCTAAAGGAATATCACTTCTACATAAGTGATGATAGGTGCCACGACTTCCACTATGTACGTCATTGCTTCATCATGTTCTATGATCACTTGAAGGGAAGGAACATACAGATGGATCGACACTGGATTTGGTCTGATGGGTGTGTTGGTCAGTTCAAAAATGCACGCATATTTTAGTGGTTGTGTTCATTGCATAAAAACTATAAAGTGCCACATATGTGGAACTATTTTGAGACTGGGTATGGTAAAGGAGAGCATGATGGAGCCGGAGCATGTGTCAAAACAGCCCTACGAAGAGAGGAATTGAAAGTATCTACAGAATCTACTATTCTAAACGCTCAATCTATAGTCAGGTGGTGCACGTCAGTAATGGGAGAGGAATCAACTATGCTGTAAAGCACCTGCAACAATTAATTAATAAGAATATGCGAAATAGCAGAAATGACAGAACTCAGAATCACTTTTATATTGATCACAGGCCACTTCGAGGGGGCAACCTCCTATGAGCAAGCTCAATACAAATAACTTCACGGTCTCTTCATAGGTCTCAACACACACTTATATACTAAGTCTAGGCGCCAATACTATGGGTCAAAACCATGGGCCACTACAAACTATGGATCAACAATACTACGAGAGACTTACAAAGCATATGCGCCAACAACAATAACACAAACTATTGATCAACAAATACTATGGGACGACATACAAAGCATATGCGTCCAACAACAATATACTAACAAAGTAAAGACATGGGTTCCTAACATCCCCTCCCCCTTAAAAAAATCTTTGTTCTCAAAGCTTTAGATGTGGAAATTGTTGTTGAATCTGAAGGAGTGGTTCCCATGTAACATCCTCTGGTTGCATGTCGTGCCACTGAATTAAGACCTCTGTGATAGAGCGAGAGCGAAGCTGATGAGTGCGCCGATTGAGGATGGCCTCCGGCTCCTAAAGGATGGATCCTTCATTATCCAGTTCGAGTAAAATAATTTGTCCACTGATGTTGGTGCCAAGAACTTTCTTCAGACAAGAGACATGAAAGACTGGATGAATGCGGGAAGAAGGAGGAAGTTCCAATTTATAAGCAACGGACCCAATCTTCTGAAGAATTCGATATGGCCCATAGAAATTTGGAGCGAGCTTATGATGCCCTTTGAGTTTCAGGGAGGATTGCTTGTATGGCTGGAGATAAAGAAAAACCATATCGCCTACTTGAAAAGTGTGCTCAGAACGGTGTTGGTCAGCTTGTTGCTTCATGCGATTTCTTGCCATGTGAAGATTGTCCCGCAAAATTCGAAGAATCTGATCGGGGTTTCGAAGGACCGTGTCAACTTCCTGAACTGGTGAACTGTTGGGGGTCTATGGAAGAAGAACTGGAGGTGCCTGACCATAGACTGCTTCATATGGGGTCATTTTAGAGGCAGTGTGGTAAGAGGTATTGTACCACCATTCAGCGAGAGGGAGCCACTTTGCCCACTGATGTTGTTGTTCAGAGGTGAAGCAACGAAGATAAGTTTCCAAGCATTTATTGAGAATTTCAGTCTGACCATCTGTTTGTGGGTGATACCCTGAACTCATCTTCAGTTTGGTGCCAATGTGGCGAAATAGTTATGTCCAAAAATGACTGGCGAAAGTCGCATCGCGATCTGAGACAATGGAAGAAGGGATGCCATGAAGACGAAAGATCTAGTCCAGGGAAATTTGAGCGACTGAGGAGGCTATATAGGGATGGCTGAGAGCACAAAAATGACTATATTTGGAGAGGTGATCAACCACAACGAGAATCACTGTCTTCCCTCCAGATTTAGGGATCCCTTCAATGAAATCCATAGAAATATCTGTCCAAATCCGTGTAGGTATGGGAAAGGGTTCGAGCAATCCTGGAAGGAGTGTTGTTTCACCCTTATTGCGCTGGCAGATATAACATTCGGCCACCATCTGTTGAATTGTCCTTTTCATGCCCTGTCAAAAGAAGTTACACCGTGCCCGTTCATACATTTTGAGGAACCCAAAGTGCCCTACCGATGGAGAAGCATGGAGTTCATAGAAGACAGCCTGTTGAAGATCTATGCTCTGGGGAAGCACCAGACGACCCTTGTATCTTAGAGAAGCACCATCCCAAGAGTAATATGGTACAGCAGAAGGGTTGTTGGTCAAGCGTTGGATGATTTGAGATAAGGAAGAGTCATTGACATAACCCTGTTGAACAGATTGCAACCAATTTGGAACAGGCATAGAAATAGTTGAAAGAGAACCTTGGGCATCAAATGTGTGAGAAAGAGCATCTGCCACAATATTGTCTTTACCCTTCTTGTAAGTGATCTCATAGTCATAACCCATGAGTTTTCTAATCCATTTCTGTTGTGCTGGGGAGGAGACACGCTGTTCCAAGAAATATTTCAGACTCTGGTGATCAGTCTTGATGCAGAAATGAGTCCCTAATAGGTATGGTCGCCACTTCTGTACTGCACGCAAAATAGCCATCATTTCCTTCTCGTAGGTAGAGGCAACTAAATTCTTACCAGAAAGGGCTTTGTTGGTGAACGCAATGGGGTGTTCATCTTGAAGGAGAACAGCACCAAGTCCATTGCCGCAAGCATCACTCTCAATAGTGAAGGGCTTGGAAAAATCAGGCATAGCTAGAACAGGTGTAGTACACATAGCTTGTTTTAGTTTGTCAAATGCACATTGAGCAGCATGTGTCCATGTAAAAGCATCCTTTTTCAATAGAGCAGTTAATGGAGCCGCAATCTTCCCATAATCCTTGACAAACTTGCAGTAGTATCCAGTCAACCCCAAAAAACCACGAAGGCTCTTGAGTGTTTGACGATGCGGCTAATTGTTCATGGCATCGATTTTGGCAGGATCCACGCAAACCCCTTGTGCTGAGATAATGTGCCCTAGATACTCAACTTCCTTATGTCCAAAAACACATTTAGACTGCTTGGCGTGGAGATGATGGTCAAAGAAAGGTTGCATGACGAGATCCAGATGCTGGAGATGTTCATCCCATGTTTTACTGTAGATGAGGATATCATCAAAGAATACCAGAATGAATTTCCGCAAGTAGGGTCGAAATATTTTATTCATTAAGGCCTGGAATGTGGAAGGAGCATTAGTGAGGCCAAAGGGCATGACCAAAAACTCATAATGGCCATCATGTGTGCGGAAAGCTGTTTTAGGGATATCATCCTCATGAACCCAAATTTGATGATACCCAGAACGAAGATCCAACTTGGAGAAAAAGTGAGCCCCATGAAGCTCATCAAGAAGCTCATCAACAACAGGAATTGGAAACTTATCCTTGATGGTGAGGTGATTAAGTGCTCAGAAGTCAATGCAGAGGTGCCATGACCCATCTTTTTTGCGGACAAGAAGAACTGGAGAAGAAAAGGAACTAGTGCTTGGGCGAATAATACCTTGCTTCAATAAGTCCCAAACGAGCATTTCAATCTCCGTTTTTTGGTGAAATGGGTAGCGATAGGGCCTGATGTTGGGAGGAACGCTACTAGGAAGGAGCTAAATACGATGGTATTCTTGCCTGGAAGGTGGCAATCCCACTGGTTCAGCAAAGACACTTGTATATCGATCCAAAATTTGTTGTATATCCAAAGGAGTAGTGGAGATCGCTGATGGTTGCATCTGAATGGAATGGATCTGAGCGATGACACCATGTGAATTCTTCTTGAGGATTTTTTCCATGCGATGTGAACTGATGATGCTGAGAGAACCTGGTTGTAATCCTGTCAATGTGTGTTTTTTTCCATTGAGGGAAAAATGCATCCAAAGTTCAGTAAAATCCCATAAGATAGGGCCAAGTGTGCGTAGCCATTGAGCACCCAAAACCACATCCCATCCGCCTAAGGGCAAGGAAAACATGTCAGAGCGCAAGGTATAATCTCCCATAGAGATATGCACATTTCGACACTTCCCTTTGCAAGGTAAGGTTCCCCTATTGGCAACCATGACTTCAAAGTTGGTGCAAGGATGGATAAACCAATCAGCTTGTTTGGTAATCCGAGGGTCAATGAAATTATGAGTGCTACCAGAATCAATGAGTATTGTAAGAAGAAGCTTCTTGAAGTAACCCCTGACCTGCATTGTTTGGGGGGTGGTGTTGATGTATATGTAACTTCGGAATGTATTTCACATATATGTATATTGTATTCCTATAGAGATGTTATTATTCCTCTATACGGAAGTGTTTGTATTCCTATAGATATGTTATTATTCCTCTATACGGAAGTGTCCTCATTTATATTGTAAGTGTCGTAACTTATACTTGATGGGTTATTAGACCACCTTGTTGGGGTTGCCCCTGTATAAGTCATGTGGGTAAAAGGGTTATTAGACCACCCTAGTGGGGGTTGGCCCATTCAGCATTATGTTAAGTGGTTAAGTTGAGGTTGACCTAGTTGAGTAAAGGTCAAGTCAAGTTAGTGTATAAATAGAGAGTGTGTCTCTCTCATTTTACACATTCTATTCTCTCATTCACACTGTGGAGAGTGGCACACTTGTGGAGGAGGAGGCTCTGCTGCTAGGAGAAGACTATCTCTTGTATTCTGGTTGTATCATTGCTCTATCTATCTCTAAGGAAGTTATTGGGGTTTTTCACCTTTATGGTTTTTCCCAAGTAAACTTGGTGTCTTTTCTGTGCTTGCATTATTGTGTCCATGAATGATATGCTGTAGATTTGCTGTACATGTTGTTCTCTCAGTTAAGATCCTAGATCATATTGAAGTAAATTTTGAAAATTTAACATGGTATCAGAGCTAGCCTGAAAGAAGGCATGATATGGCATGTATGACACTTGTTGCACTTACGATGCTAGGGCTTGATATAGCAAAAACCAGTCATCGTAGCACTTTCTCTATAAATCCATTTTGGCAAATTTTTCGGATCTGAAACCTTTACAGGTCGAAGAATAAATCCCCATGTACCTTGTGTCCAAAGGAAAACCTCTAATTCGTTGTACTTTGTGATTTATGATCTGTACAATATAGGGTTTCGGCTTCTTCAAGATCTGAGTCAAAATCAGGTGACCTTGGGAAAAAGGTCATAACTTGGGATAGGAAGATCCAAATGAAATTTTGTAAAATGTGACAGGTATTAGATAGACTGTACTATCTCAGAAAACGTTTTCAGATGCCGAAGTTGACCCAGTGACACGTGGCACGCCGTACAAGTTCGTTCTCCTGTATTATCTCATAAACAAGTCACGTTACGACATTTGGCATAACTCTCTCTCAAAGAATCCAATTGAGGTCAGACCTATCAAGATGGAAAGTTAATAGGTCGGGATATCTCAAGAAAAATTTTCAGAGGCCGAAGTTGAAACAGTGACACGTGGCACGTCGTACAAGTTTTCTCTCCTGTATTATCCCATAAACAGGTCACGTTGCGACACTTGGCATAACTCTCTCTCAGAGAATTCAATTGAGGTCAGACCTGTCGAGATGGAAAGATAATAGGTCGAGCTATCTCAGGAATCTTTTTCAGACCCTATGGATCGAAAAGTTCGGAGTTACACTAGAAACAATCAGGTACATATTTCTGTCAAAACATAATTATTTTTGAGTACCTTCATTCATGGCTTCCGGAATTTAGGGCTTCGGAGAAAGTTGGAATTTTTGTAATAGGAGACCACGGATGGATGCTACTCATCAAAATCGAAATTTAGAGACCAAGATCAGAATTTTTGGTTGGGCAGAAGGCTAGGCTTGATCAGACCCTAGTTCGGGACTTTGATCAGAAAAATGAAAAATTAGGGCTTCTACAAAAATGGAAATTTTTGAAATCTGTGACCACGGCTGGAAGCTCCTCATAAAAATAGAAGGTTAGAGATTTGTATCAGACCTTTTGATTGGGAAGAAGAGTGGGCTTCATCAAACACTAGTTCGAGGTCACGTTCAGCGAATCCGAAAGTTTCAAAGGAAAAATTGAGGAGTGAAACTTTGCAGTTTTCAAATTCGAAATATACCAGCTTGATCAGCTCATCAAGGCGCATATTTCTATCATTTCGGAAGTTTGAAATTAAAAGTTTGAATTTTTGGGGTTTCTCTGACAAACCCTATTATAGCTCAAGATCCAGTTCCTACAAATCAAGTGGATTGGGTTAATCCTAGAAGAGGATGGATTGGTCACCTGCATAAGTGAAGAAGTTCCTGTTTTAGAGGGAGATGAGGCTAAGGCCTTCCATAAGAAGATTACAAGCAATCTTGACAGGTATGGATTACAGGTATGTTTCGAATTTTGTTCATGATTAAGTTTATGATATGTTTGTCTTCATATCATTACAGTACAATCTTGATTAATTACTAGACTTGTCGTATTACCTTATAGAATATATTCATTGATTAAGGTTTTGGCACTTATGATTGTACTAATGCATTGTGATGTTGTATGAGGTTTATGTTGTTTGCTAACACAAAAGGTACACCAAGAAAGTCAAATCATGCTCTACTTCAAGAACATATGCTCATGGTGACATAAAGACAAAGATTCATCCATTGTCATGGATCACATAGAAGATCTACTTTCGAGGTATGTCTAACATGGTCATACAATGGTTAACTTATGAGACATGCAGGTTACTAGCACAAGTCACTGAAGAGAACCATAAGACATTATGCGAGTATGTTAGACATAACTAGCTAGCATGCTAATCCAGGTATGTTTTTCCTATATCAAGCTAGAATCCTACCTTATGTTAGGATCTTATACTGTTGTGTTGTTGATAATGATCATTCATGAAGTCATAGGTTTGAATAATCATGGTTGTATGCATATTATGTTTCTTACCATAATTGATGATATGACTAACCAGAAGAATCATGAAGGTATAGGTTTGAATAATCACAGGTTTTATGCATATTATATCTCTTATCTTGATTGATGATTCAACTAACCAGAAGAGTCCTATGATCAAATAAGAAAATGTATGAGTAAAAGAAGACTTCCCTGAAACCTTGAATACTAATGTTTATTATCTGTGAATGATCATGAATATACATGTTTAAGATTATTGTGTTTTGATAGTATTAAGATTATACTAATAAATGTGTGATTATGTATGAGAACTCAAGGATAACACAATGATGATACTAATAAGCATGCATAGTGATTAAGGATGGATGTAAGTTCAAAGACAGGTAATCCAGGAAGCAAAGATCAAGAGGGAGCACACTCTAGTTGTTCCTGCAAGAAAGCAAAGGAGCACACTTCAGTAGTTTCTGCAAGCATGAAGATATTCAGAGGGAGTTGACCACTTCTCACAATCCACATAAGAATGGAGTTGCAGAAAAGAAGCAAAGACTGAGAAGGAGTCAACCCAACAAACACACAAAGATAAGTATTTGAATTGTCATTACTTGCATATTTTATTGTTTAAATAATACTGTTCAATAATGTATATAATGATGTTCCTAGAATTAGGTTGTGTATTATGCATATTAGAATAGTTGCATTGATGAACAATATACTACTAATATGCATGGGTAAGTGGCCTATGGCACTGTACAACATTCCATTGCTACTTATCTAGAATGAAACCTCTTTGCTGACATGTTGGGAGTTGTGCACACTCTTAACAATGTTCTGGTAGAGATTGGAAGGCATCTAGAAAGTTACGGAATATGGATAAATGTTGTATTGAAGCATTGGCTAAGATAATTGCATGATTGTATGACATATTTCTTTATGTGTAAGAATTTGTTCTAAAAACTATGAGATGTTTTCTAATCATGCAATTTAACTTGTTGTGTAGGAAAGATCGTATGCCATCACCTACAAAAGAAGAACTACAACATTTGTTCAGCAACAAAATTATCTATTGAAGATATTGAAGTTCCCAGGATACGGGAAGAATGCCATGATCCGTCGATCATGAAGAACGATGTTTGGGATGCGGTCCCAAGAGCTGAAGGGAAGTCTGTTGTGACTTCCAAATGGAACTATCAAATCAAGCATGTTGCAGATGGCAGCATTGAGAAATATAAAAGTGATGAAATAGAAGATGCACCAGATGGATTTCAAGACAGCATGGTGTAGTCATATATGTGTGCAGAACTTGGTATGGTAGGATAGACAGCTTTCTATCCAGTTTGGGCTTTACCAAGAATAAAGCGGATTCCAACCTTTTCTACAAGGTTGAGGAAGGCAATCCAGTGATACTACTTCTGTATGCGGATAACCTGTTTGTTACAAGTGAAGATAGATTGATTGTCGACACGCAGCGGAAGCTTGCTGCTGAGTTCGAGATGAAGAACTTGGGGATGATGCACTATTTGTTTTTGGCATGGAGGTGTGGCAAAGTGCAGATGGAATCTTCCTTGGACAAGGGAAGTATGCAGTAGAGATCCTAAAGAGGTTCGAGATGATGGATTGCAAGGCCATGGCCACACCTATGACATCGAATCCGAAGCTTCTTTGTGATGCTTCATTTGAGCCGGTTGATGTCTCTATGCATCGTCAGGTGATTGGGTCCTTGATGTACCTGACGAACACGAGACCAGATATTTGCTTGGCGGTGAACACATTGAGCCAGTTCCTGATAGATCCGAGGAGTGTTCACCTGGTTGTTGTAAAGCATGTTCTGAGGTACCTGAAGGGTACAATGGATTATGGGCTAAGGTATGAAGCGAATCAAAAGTTTAACCTGTAGGGTTATGTTGATTTAGATTGGGCAGGCAGTGCTGCAGATAGGAAGAGCACATATGGGTGCTGCTTCAGTATGGGATCAGGTGTGATCTCTTGGTTCAGCAAGAAGCAGTCATGCGTAGCACTGAGTACAGCTGAGGTAGAGTATGTTGCAGCCTGTTCAGCTAGTTGTGAGGCAGTATGGCTACGGAAGCTACTGTCTGAGTTATTTGATCTCCCATTGGATGCTACTGGTATCTTTTGTGATAACCAGAGTTGTGTGAAGTTGTCTGAGAACCCAGTGTTTCATGACAGGTCGAAACACATAGAGATCAAATATCACTATATCAGGGATATGGTGCAGAGAGGAGTTGTGAAACTCCTGTACATTGCGACAGACGAGCAGATTGCAAATATGCTGACGAAGCCACTAGCCAGGTTGAAGTTCGAGTACTTCAGGGAGAGGCTTGGTGTTCTTCAGATTGATGACACTTCGAGGAAGAAGTGATGGACACATTTGCTGAAGCCATTCCAAGAATGTTGGAAGGAGAATTCTTCACATGGCTGTGGATGTAAGCGTTGGATGATGAGCATCAGGATGATGTTCTAGTTTCTACTTTGTATGATCAGTTGGATCATTTATATGTATGTATGCATCATGTTGGATGTTGGATATGATCAGTTGGATCATTTATATGTATATGTATGTGTGCATCATGTTGGATGCTGGATATGATCAGTTGGATCATTTATATGTATGTACGCATCATGTTGGATGCTGGATATGATCGGTTGGATCATTTGTATGTATTGTGTATATGCATCATGTTGGATGCTTGGACCATGTATCTATATATGTATCAGGTGGATACATTGTATGATCAGGTGGATCATGTATGGTGATATGTATCATGTATTTGTATTTGTATCAGGTGGATACACTGTATGATCAGGTGGATCATGTATGATGATATGTATCAGGTAGATACTTGGTATGCATCAGGTAGATGCATTGTATGATCAGGATGATCATGGATGACGAGCTTCAGGATGTTCCTCCAGATGACATGCAGCAGGATGTTGCAGTGATGATGATCAGGATCATCATGTGTACATCAGGATGATGTATGGTGAGTATCAGGTTGATACTCTATGGCCGTGGAACAGGTTGTGCAGATAAGCATGTAATTTGTGCCCTGGGAGATCTGTAGATAGTCTTTCGAGGTTTTTCCTATGGCATGTAATTTGTGCCCTGGGATATCTGGCAGATGCTCTTTCGAGGTTTTGTCCTATGGAATGTAATTTGTGCCCTGGGAGATCTGATAGGTTGAGCTGTGTGCTCGTAATCAGTCCTGGGATGCTCTTTCGAGGTTTTGCCATGACCACATGTAATTTGTGCCCTGGGAGATCCGATAGGTTGAACCTTGTGCTCGTAATCAGTTCTGGGATGCTCTTTCGAGGTTTTGTGGTGACCACATGTAATTTGTGCCCTGGGAGATCCGATAGGTTGAGCCTTGTGCTCATAATCACTCCTGGGATTCTCTTTCAAGGTTTTGTGGTGGGGTCACGTGTAATAAGTCCTGGAGATCTAGACAAGATGAAAAAGGCCTCGGATGCTCTTTAGGGTTCTTGCTAGTCAAGAGACTCTTTTAAGGTTTTGTGACGCACGTAATAAGTCCTGAGATTTCCACAGTATGGGCAGTGATGACGAAGACCTGCAGGTGGTGGGCCTACATCCAGTATGAAAAAGGACTGGCTTTGTAGAACTTCCTATGACGAGTAGATTCAGAGATTGATTGAGATAGCAGCAGTAGTGACGATGATGATGACTCGATGACGATTATCCAGTGACGATGATCCAGAGAAAATGACTTGTACTAGAAGACCTGTGTTGAGAAATACCTTCCTAGTTAAGAGGGAGTGTTGATGTATATGTAACTTCGGAATGTATTTCACATATATGTATATTGTATTCCTATAGAGATGTTATTATTCCTCTATACGGAAGTGTTTGTATTCCTATAGATATGTTATTATTCCTCTATACGGAAGTGTCCTCATTTATATTGTAAGTGTCGTAACTTATACTTGATGGGTTATTAGACCACCTTGTTGGGGTCGGCCCTGTATAAGTCATGTGGGTCAAAGGGTTATTAGACGACCCTATTGGGGGTCGGCCATGTGGGTCAAAGGGTTATTAGACCACCCTAGTGGGGGTTGGCCCAGTCAGCATTATTTTAAGTGGTTAAGTTGAGGCCGACCTAGTTGAGTAAAGGTCAAGTCAAGTTAGTGTATAAATAGAGAGTGTGTCTCTCTCATTTTACACATTCTATTCTCTCACTCACACTGTGGAGAGTGGCGCACTTGTGGAGGAGGAGGATCTGCTGCTAGGATAAGACTATCTCTCGTATTCTGGTTGTATCATTTCTCTATCTATCTCTGAGGAACTTATTGGGGTTTTTCACCTTTATGGTTTTCCCCAAGTAAACTCGGTGTCTCTTCTATGCTTGCATTATTGTGTCCATGAATGATATGTTGTAGATTTGTTGTACATGTTGTTCTCTCAGTTAAGATCCTATATTAGATTGAAGTAAATTCTGAAAATTTAACAGGTGGTGATTCCAGCTAAAGCATGGAGAAATATCTCTGGCTGGTCATCCCGAGACGAAGGGTCAATAGGCGGTTTCTGAATGTCGACCGAAGCATCCATTGTTTCTGGATCTTTGTCACCAATTTCAAAGGCAGGTGAAGAATCCACATCCAAGAGATAGAGCTTTTGCTGAACACATCTATGTCCCCGAGTGAATTTCTCATCACAATTATAGCAAAGCCCCTTTTCTCTGTGTGCTTGCATCTCTGTTTCAGACAAACGCTTGATAAGAGTTTGTCGAGGAGCCTGCAGTACAGGTGGTCGTTGAGAACCCATATTTTGGAAGGGAACAAAAGTGGGCTTGGAGCGTTGTTGGGTTGCAATCTTGTCTTCTGCCAACTTAGCCAACCCTAGGGCTTCCATCATTGTGTTGGGACAGAACATTTTGACCTCAGAGCGGATGGCATCCTTTAGACCACTGATAAAACAACTCCGGTAAAAGTCATCAGAAAATCCTTCAGTGTGGTTGGCTAGTTTCTCAAATTCAGTTTGATACTCTCTCACAGTGCCAATTTGGTGAAGTTAAGTGAGGGCTCCTGTGAAGTCATCAAAAGCACTAGGACCAAATTGTTGCAAAAGGAGCTGGCAAAAGTCTGGCCATTTTGGCTCTTCATGAGCCTTGATGTACCAACGGTACCATTGAAGAGCTTCCTGTTCCAAATGAAAGGATGCAAGCGGAACTTTGTTGACATGAAAAGTATTATGCAGACTGAAATACTGTTCTGCATGATATATCCATCCAGTTGGATCAGTACCATTGAAGCGAGGAAAATCAAGCTTTGGACCACGGAAATTGATGGAAGAAGGGAACCCATTGTCTGATGAAGACTCGGACTGTCGTTTGTTGTTCATAGCTGAATGTTCAAGATGGAGGCCGAGAAATTTTTCATCCAGATCCTGGAGTTTGGCTTGGATGGCTGCAAGTGCGTCTTCCATGGTTTTTGCTCCTGCACGGGTGACAACCATAACCAGGAGTTTTTTTTTTTTTTTGGTTGACTGGGTAGGAAAACAAAAACAGAAATTGCTTCAGTAAAGGAAAATCTGGACTTGGGAAAAAATCTGAAGGGTCATTGGGGTTTGACTAGGTTTTGGACAATCTCGAATAGACAGGGAAGCAAAAATGAGGATTTCAGAAGCGGGGTGAAAGAATGGGAAAATTTAGCAGAGGGGGACAAAGAAGCAGAATTAAGAAAGGAACTCTGTTGTAAAATTTGAAGGTGATTGGGTGAAATCTGAGGAAGTTATGGCAAACCCTAAAAATAGACAAATGTGGGATTTTAGACTGGAGCGGCTACGGCTCGGAAGGGATCTGGAACAAATTTACAGAAGTGAGTGGAAATAGAGGGATCTGAAACGGCATCGAATGGATTGAAAACGGATGGAGCTGGAACGGCTTTCAGAATGGATATGAACGGCTGGATCTGAAACGGCGCAGTAGTGATCGACAACAGTTCAGCTGAAAATAGATATGGACCCCAAGTATGTGCAGCTTCCTAACAGTTCATGGGTTTCACTCGGCCACCAATGCTGTCTGACGGCTTGCGTATTGGGGCAGTACCCATGACTCCACGGCTCAGGTAAAACTGATAACCGCTTTGCCACAAATGACAGCTCTTGGTTTACCTCACGGGTGGGAACTAGTCAATCAGGTAGGGGTCGTTGCCCGTTTCACTGGCAGGTCCTCTCAATGGGCCAGCTACTTTGGGGTTCCTGTGGTACTCCTCACAATGATTTTTAGGGCTTATGCCCAAGTACTTCCCACAGTTAAGCGGATAGGGATTATTCCCAAATTCGAACCTGCAACAGATGCGAAAAACAATTTGGCAGAAATTTCACCCAGCGAGCCCAAGAAAGTGCTCTGATACCAGATGTAAAGCACCTGCAACAATTAATTAATAAGAATATGCGAAATAGCAGAAATGACAGAACTCAGAATCACTTTTATATTGATCACAGGCCACTTCGAGGGGGAAACCTCCTATGAGCAAGCTCAATACAAATAACTTCACGGTCTCTTCATAGGTCTCAACACACACTTATATACTAAGTCTAGGCGCCAATACTATTGGTCAAAACCATGGGCCACTACAAACTATGGATCAACAATACTACGAGCAACTTACAAAGCATATGCGCCAACAACAATAACACAAACTATTGATCAACAAATACTACGGGATGACTTACAAAGCATATGCGTCCAACAACAATATACTAACAAAGTAAAGACATGGGTTCCTAACATATGCGAGTAAAATCCACAAGAAAGAGACATGTGGAGATATTTTTTTGGGAGGTGGTAGACATAGATCGTTCACATTCATGGGAATGCAAGACTGTGCCTGGGACTCATGGCTTTCATTCGGTTTGAAGCTCTGATAACCCAGTATTTGAAATTTGGACCAGAAAACTCGCTTGTTTTTGCCTGCCTTGTTGTGATGGTGACTGGGATGGGTGTGAATCATTGGATTGGGTTGATGGATGGGATCGCATATCACTTCCACTTGATCAGCATTCAATTGTTGATTTAACTCCGTTGGAAGAAGACCAATCATCTATTTCTGCAGATTTTGATCATGTCTCAGACCTTGTACAACCCGGTATGATGCATTTCCTTAACATTTTTTGTTTGTTTACGTAGTCTTCAAATGCACATTAATGGCCTTGTATCGCACGAAAAATATTTTGATCATATACCTACAATCATATAATGCAGGGCACATATACGCAGTGGTTGCCTCAAAAGATACTAAATGGGGTGATGAATACTGGTTGGCACACTGTATAGATGGAAAGCAAACCCTCATTATGTCCATGACTGACGATAAAAACAACCACTTTCCAACTGGGTCTATGGTTGTTAAAGGTGAATACTTGACACGGGACAGCAATGGAAGAAAGAAGGGTGGATATGTTTACAGGGATTACAAACCAGGTGCAAGTGTGTATCACTTTACCAACTTAATCATTGGCACAAACCTTCAGGTACGAACAATTCCTAGTCGAAATACATCGAAGGTACGCTACTTCTTACTGGATACCGAGCACGAGAGACTAATGGAGACCATTAGTATAAAAGATGATCCGGAGGGCTTGGTTGTATGATAATAGGTGGGATCTAGCATGATGAGGTACGTTACATACTTTTAATACTATACTATTTATACTATTTGTAATTGAATATTGATATATGCTCAATTTTCACATGTATGTTTCATATGAATATGTCAATTTTGTTTTCTTGATATGCCAAATTTACGTTTCCGTTGTTTATAAATATGCCAAAAGTTCTCTTGTATGTCAAGTTTATGAATATGCCATTTTTTACATATGATCAGTAAACCCTAAAATTATTTTATGTTCATCATGTTGGTTATTGGCTTCACCCAACAAAATTAATTCAATTCATGCTCACTATATTAAACAATACACTTATATTAAATTTAATTCATGTCTCATTAAATATTTCATAATGAATTAGCTATCTGAGAGCACCACCTTAGACCAAGCCATCATCATCAACATCTTCATCATCATCACCATCATCATCATCATGAAAATATTTATCATGGACCTGCAAAACCCTATTTTCCAAAGTGTCTAGGCAGTTTCAGGCTGGGAACACTAGCCATACCCGTCTGGTGGATGATTTTCCAAAGTTGACCCCCGTGTGCAAAAATTGCACACTCCCACACTGAGAAAAACCCTAGTTTCCAAGATGGACCTGCAAGGTGACACATGGGCCATCGGGCCAGAGGGGAGGGGCACCCTTGGCACTATCCCGGTGTGCTGAATACAATGGAGTCGACGATTCATCGATCCGAGCCACGGTCTTCATTCTATGGCTCGTCCTGTCTCGCTGCCAGAAGGCCTTCACGGACACCTGCTAGATACCTACTAGGGGCATAGAACTCCAACCGTACAACAAAACCGAGCTCCAGGGAGTCCTGCAGGTTTTTCTAGGCAGGTTTGGGCTGGGAACAATAGCCATACCTGCTCGGTGGATGATTTTCCAAAGTTGACCCCCGTGTGCAAAAATTGCACACTTCCACACAGAGCAAAACCCTAGTTTCCAAGATGGACCTGCAAGGTGACACATGGGCCACCGGGTAGGAGGGAAGGGGCACCCCTGGCACTATCCCGGTGTGCTGAATCCAATGGAGTCGATGGTTCATCGATCTGAGCCACGGTCTTCATTCTATGGCTCATCCCGTCTCGCTGCCAGAAGGCCTTCACGGACACCTGTTGGATACCTACTGGGGGCATAGAACTCCAACCGTGCAACAAAACCGGGTTTTGGGGAGTCCTACAGGTGTGTCTAGGTAGTTCCGGGCTAGGAACACTAGCCATACTTTCCCGGTGGAGGATTTTCCAAAGTTGACCCCCATGTGCAAAAATTGCACACTCCCACACTGAGCAAAACCCTAGTTTACGAAATGAATGTAAAATGAAGCCACTGGGCCATGGGGAGAGAGGGAGAGGGCCCCCTAGAGGTAATCGCACGCCAGGAGACCAACGGAGTCGACTGTTCGTCGGCCCAACGTCCGGTTTCCGAGTTATGTCGAGTTGCAAGTCGCATAAAAATGTCGTTCAAGGACACTTGGTGAATTTCCGTCCGGGAGCCAAAAAGCAAACGGAGCAGGAAGATTGCGTGCCGTTGGCTCCTGCAAGTGTGTGTGGGAAATGCCAACGTGGGAACACTACCAACACTAGCTCGAGGGAGTTTTTTGCATAGTTGACCCACCAATGCGAGATTGCATGCAATTAAACTGAGCAAAACCCTAGTTTACGAAATGAATGCACAATGAAGCCACGGGGCCATGGGGAGACGAGGGAGAGGGCCCCCTAGAGGTAATCGCATGCCAGGAGACCAAAGGAGTCGACTGTTCGTCGGTCCGACATCCTTTTTCTGAGTTATGTCGAGCTGCAAGTCGCATGAAAATGTCGTTCAGAGACACTTGGTGAATTTCCGCCCGGGAGCCAAAAAGCAAACTGAGCAGGAAGATTGCGTGCTGTTGGCTCCTGCAAGTGTGTGTGGGAAATGGCGACGTGGGAACACTGCCAACACTTGCTCGGGGGAGGTTTTTACAGAGTTGACCAACCAATGCGAGATTGCATGCAATGAAATTGAGCAAAACCCTAGTTTACGAAATGAATGCACAATCAAGACACGGGGCCATGGGGAGACGAGGGAGAGGGCCCCCTAGAGGTAATCACACGCCAGGGGACCAACGGAGTCGACAGTTCGTCGGTCTGACGTCTGGTTTCTAGGCTATGTCGAGTTGCAAGTTGCATGAAAATGTTGTTCAGGGACAAGAGACACAACATTTTATCCCGGGAAACCCTCATGGGGAAGAAAACCTAGCAACCTTTCTTAGAATAATTATATGTTTAGAAATCAAGTATAATGAAACCATGAACAAACCCTAACCCGGAAGGGTTTTACCACATGAAAAAACCTTAATGACACATGACAACAAGAGTACTTCTTTACATGAAGATGACCTCCAAGCCATAAGGATAACCAAGCATATCCTTCCCAACCAACATTAGAAAGCACTTTATTTCTCGAATCCCGAGGTAACATTTGTTCCTTTCACCAATGTTGCTTTGAGCACTTGTATGTAGTTACTCATATGTAGTGTTGAATCTAATTGTACAATCAAATATTGGGCGATGATGAAATGTGTAGCATGTATTGCACTTACTTTTATTAAATTACACTTGAACATTGACTTAACTTGTAATTTAATCATCCAAACTCACAAATTTTAATTACACCTATCCAATTAGTGTGCATGAGTGAGTTCGTTGAAACCTTGAAAAACATTGTATTGCATTTAGTTTGATTAAATTACACGAGCAAGAACTTTGACATAACTTGTAATGATCATCCAAAATCACAAATTTTAATTAGATACCAATTAGTGCACGCATGTAGTGAGTTCGTTGAAACCTTTAAATATAATAGTTTGTTCTTTTGACATAGCGCATTCATGAGTAATAGATAATCCACACAAATCAACACATTAGATTGACACAAGAACACGTGGAAACCGAAGAACAAATACAAAGTTAAATGTATCATTCATTTATAAGTGAAATGTCAATGTGCATGTCTCCAAAAGTACATGTATCCAAAAGTACATATATATCCAAAAGTATCCAAAAGTGCATGTCTCCAAAAGTACATGCACAATAAAGTCAATGTACATGTCTCCAAAAGTGAATGTATCGAAAAGTACATATATATACAAAAGTATCCAAAAGCACATGTGTTCAAAACTATCCAAAACTATCAAAGCCACATGTACATGTATCCAAATGTACATATATCCCATAAGACACATCAAAACTCAAGCTTCCTCTTGTTCTTTCCCGACGTTGATCCTCTAGGAACATCTCTAGGATCAGTGTGCGTCTCTGGATCCTGCAAATTAAATATCAATTGTTAAATTCAACTAACTATGTACACTAATACATTAGCTCAACAATTAACTCAAGAATTATCAACTGGTGCATGGAAAGTGCATGAAACACTTGGTCACTTAAGGATATCTCACCTCAACTGACAAAGGAGATTGTGTTGCTTGTGTAGCAGAAGGAGCCGTTGGTTGAACATCCAGGATGGTTAAACCAGGGGGGCCAGGAACTGCTCCTGCTGGTGGTGGCTACAATGAAAAAATGTTGAAATAGTTAGAAATGCATGAATAAGCAATAGACAACAATAATAAACTATGTAAAGATAATGTTGAAATAGTTACATACCTGTGTGTGATCAGTTTCCATTGTAGATGCGGCACTGACTGCTGCATCAACCATCGATGCGAGGTTTTCAGTAGACAACTCAGGTTCCTGATGCAGTAAACATGCAATTCAAACATTAACAAAAACGATTTATCCACTGGATTTCAAGTTAAACAACAAATATCATCGAAGGATATACATTACCATGGTGTGAGTAAGCCCATGGTCGTGGGAAGCTGGAGTCTTTCTAGGAGTAGAATGCCTCACATACACATGACCCTTGTTCACGAATGGCCTGGAGGGAGATACAAATTCAGGAAATGGTCCAGATGTCTCGGATGGTGCCTACAATCAGCAAGTGTTCATGTAGTTAGACATGCATGATTCAACAAACAAACATGTATTTAAAAAACGTAATTTTTAATTGTTTACCTACAGCCCAGATGTTTCATGGGACGGTATGACCATGGGTGCTACCTCCACATTACCTTGCCCAGTGAAGGATCTGCCATCTGCAAGTTTAATAATTGTAAATATTAGACCGTAGATAGCATTAGTGAACTAAAATGTAAAGTATGTGGAAATTAACAAATTAACAAATATTAAAAAACTGAAATTTTAAAATGTTTACCTCGATGTGAGATATGGCAATAGGTGCTATATAAGTTGGGCCTACCAAATGAGTAGCATCATGCCCCCCTGTAGAGTCTGGAACATCCGGCTTTGGGGCGTCGCTGCCGGCATAAAGCATCAACTGCAAGTTCACAAAATTAATATATTAGCTCAAACTATATATATGTGTACAAAGACAAAAATAAATGAAGAATTTATTACAATTAACCATCAACATACCTCTCTCAAAAACCCACTGAAGGCAACATCTGAGGCAAGACCATAGCAGGGACGACCACATGATGTGCACTCGTGAGGATCAGTACTAGGATGGGGATGTGTCGATGGTCCTGCACTAGTGGATGGTCCTGATGGTCCTGCACTAGTTGATGGTCCTGCATGGTGATGAGCTAGTGTATGTACCACACCAGGGACAAATGTCCCTTCCTCACCCATATGTTGAACCATAGTGCCATGGCGAACAACCGCCCGTGCCAAACTGTAAAATGCATCCTGTGTCTGTGAAATAATACGATGTGCAGGTGGGACATCTGGCCCAGGCAACTGCCTGCGAGGTGCAGGGATAGGGCGATCCTGGTCTCGAAGCCTCGCATTGGATCAATTTTGGGGCATCCCCCCACCGATCCCCCGAAATTGCAAGATGTCAAAATAGTTTACGTGCTTATGTAACACAAACTCTGCGTACATCTTTCGAAGGAAATACAAGGGAATTTTCCTGTTGTTGTGTGGTGACATATCAAAAACCATGTACCATCTGTCCATCCAGTTATCAACAAATGGTTGAAACGTGTGCCACTCAATGGAGATATGCGGCCTGTTTGCATTTGGGATTTCCCCCGTCTGAGGGTCCCTAAACAATGCAAATATGAGCTCTTTGGATATTTTCAACTTTTTTATTGCATTGTAGTCTAGCCCATCAGCATATTGTTGTCTTTTTCTTTCTCTATATGATGTAATATCATATAGTACATTGCTAGACTGTGAAATGGTGTCAACAGTTGCATCCAAGGTTGATGCAAGCGAGCGGCGAATCCTATCACCAACACTAAAACCTGCACTAATGCCCCTCAAGTGGGCAAGCTCAATCAGTATCTCGACATTGGTGTCCATAGCCGCAACTGCAATAAATACATCAATACGAAAATCATTAGAAACATATACATGGTATATAATGACGTCTCTTCAAAATTGAAAATGTATTAAATCAAAATCAAGTAAGCAATTTAATGGCATTCACTTACATACATTTAAAACTTAAAATTAAACATTTAACAATTAAAAAGTAAGTTTCGTTCAACTTATTTCTAGAAGTTAAGGCACTTCTTAACCCTCATTGGTGACTTTTCCATGCAAACTTGGGTTTAAACTTCTTAGAATTTAGGAGTGTTATTTTGACATGTTTTGGCCTTTACGTCCATTGTAGAAAACAATATTTCCATAAACTTCATAAGCTAACATTAAATTTATTGATTTCAATATATTACACCTTGTGGTTGGAGGGGAGGACAAAGTGGCATGGAATGAAATGGATATGTATGAGTTTGTCTTGCCAATATGTTTACATATGTACTTGAGATGACTATCAATGATTAAGATGTTGAATAATCAACTAGAGATTGTGACTAGAATGACAATAACAACAATGTCAACTTCTCAAAACAGAGACAATTTCTCTCTACAAAATCGATCTCTACATTGTATGGCAAGTTCAGATAACTAAATAAAAAACATAGTGATTTTCTATATGAAGTCTTTTAGTTGAATTGACGGTCCTTGAGCGTTGAGTAGATTGATCGAGGGTGTGGATAGGGCAGGCCCGAGAGACACTTCGTTAATGTGTTTTGGCATTTAGTCAAGGGTGCTTAACTAAGAGGCAATGTATAGGTACATACACTTCTGATGGAATTTTGATTATGTTCATGGACAAATGATTGTGATGAAATTTTGAGAAACCAAGTTACTAATTTTTTTTGCATTTTTTTATTCACGCTTGTGCATGCATTTCATCTTGTTATGGCCATTACCAAGGAAAATTATTTAATTAGTATCATGGAAAATGGCCTTTGAGGGTTGGAAATTTGGGTTTCATGTGGATGGATACCTAAGTAACCGGACATGTCCAACAGGGTCCCCGTGTCATGTGGGACACGGTTTTAGATAATGGTTGGTGGGATAGGGTAGTCCTTAGCATCAAGATCATGGAGCCAATCATTTCTTTGTTGCGGTTTGCAGACACGGACCAGCCCATCCTAGGAGATGTTTATGAGGGGTGGGATTCCATGAGGACCATTGTTATGGAGAATGAGTGTGCTGAGTATGAGACATCGGCAGAGAACTTATGGTCCATCATACAGGGCATTCTTATCTCCAGGTGGGATAAGAATTGCACACCTTTGCATTGCTTGGTCCACTCATTGAACCCCAGGTTCTACGCTTAGGATTGGCTTAGTGGTGGGTCAGGGCCCTCATCCAGAGTCCCTCCTCACATGGATGGAGAGATCTCAGAGGGGAGGAAGGTAGAATTTAAACGACTACTTCAGGATAGAGACCACCTTGAGGTGGTGGAGGAGGAATTTTATGAATTTTCTATTGGCACTAGGAGATTTGGAGGATATGAGGTGGTTAGAGACATGGGGGTTAAGAAACCTCTTGTTTGGTGGACAACTCATGGGGCAACATGCCCTTTTCTACAAAAGATAGCCTTGAGGGTCCTCTCTCAAGTTACTTCATCCTCTTGTTGTGAGAGTAATTTGAGCACATATGGGAACTTGTATAGTGTGAAGAAGAACAAGCTTGAGCAGTGCAGGGAAGAGACGATGGTGTATGTGCACTCCAACCTTCGTCTTATTTACAGGAAGAGGGAGGAGTGAGATAAGGGAAAGACACGGATGTGGGATGTCCTTCCTGATGAGATGGGTTTGGATAACAATACTAATTTGGCATTAGCCAACATGGATCTTAATGATCCAGTGCTAGAGCCGGCCACTTTTGATGAGGGGGATCGTATGGAGGGGTGATCCTCCACACCAGCAGATGCAGTTAGTCAGATTGGCAGAGAGGAGGAGGAGGAGGAGGAGGAGGATCAAGGAAGTGATGAGTTTGTTAATTCAGGCATGGAGGAGGACTATTGAGTCATTGACAGATGGGATTTTTCCATCTTGATCCACTCCTTTTTTGTATTTACTATTAGACTATTAGTCTATTAGTCTATTTGGCATTTGCCAGTGCCCAGTGGCATTCCGACATCTATGTAATACATTTTGATTTTGATGACTTAATGAGAAATATGGTTCCGAGTCTCTCACATGCATCTATGTGTCTCAATGTCTCGTTGTGATTTGTGATTGTGAATGACAAATGTGTTGTGATTTGTGAATGATCTAATTTCTATTGAATATTTCATATTTGTAATTGTAAATGTAATTTCTATTGAATATTTGTAATTGTAAATGTTAAATTTTATTGGAGATCTATATGTCTATATTTTTAAATTTTAATATATTTTAAAAATATATATATATGTATATAAAACGTGTCCTAATTCCGGGGGTCACCGTGTCTCGTGGGGACACTCGTGTCATGTGTCCTTGTGTCAGGTGACTTAGATGGATACATTGTAGAAAGGGGGGAGTTCTATTTTTTTCAATTTTTGGTTGGATTAGGAATTTTTGAGTTTTTGAAAAAGGATTCATTTTAATTATTCACTCATCTTGGTTGAAGGAGATGTGAATTTAATTAGAGATTGGGTTATTCCCAATTTTATCAATATTACAAAACTAGGTTGTTTTAAACAATAAAAAAATAGTAATTTAGGTTAAGAAATGACAAAAAAATGGTATGGGTGAATGAATTACCTGATTAGATGACAATCCACCGGTGAATTTGCCTCCCCTCTAGCTAAATCGAGCTCCACCGATACTTCAGGGTAGACAAACAGTCCTCGTCCAACATCTATTTCGCGTTTCTGATGCGTGAAGAGCGCCGCGGGTGGTTAGGGGTGGTCGGGACTGTGTTTTTAAATTGATTTTAGATTTCAATAACGCGTACGCGTTTTGTAACTACATAAGGCGTACGCGTTTTGTAGTTCTATAACACGTACTCATTATGGTTACCTATCCTACATGTCCAGTGACATGTCAGGCTCGGGTCTTACCATGGTAGGTGCTAAATATTAGAAACGCGTTATGTTTTTATGTATGAGGAACGAGTTTTGAAAAAGTAGCATTGCATCTAAAGTGACCCTCATCTTCTTGCACACACCCATAATAATATAAAAAAATACATCTTATAACAAAATATATCTTATTCTATAACTTCTTTTGTTTCAAGCATGATTTTGCGTATGCTACACTTATCCACTGCTAATGAAATTGCACACACTTGTAGAACTATGTGTGCAGATTCCGAATATGTAATTTTTATTAAAACTATTATTTGTTCCTATTTTTTAGTTAATTTCAATTGCACTAACGTCAATCTTATACAAACAGTAGGTTATTTCTTTCGTCTATAACTTTTTATTGGCTCACCTATTTTGAAAATAGAAAAGAACACACAAGTACACACAAAAACATATATCCTAATAAAAAAATTGTTGATTGATTATGATAAGACCATGATATCGAGGGCTTAGGCCTAATCATTTTAGAGATGGGCTAACTTCCTTAATTAAAAAAAAAAAAAATTAACATAAATAAATATGGAAAAATAACGCCGCACTAGAACGGCTTGTTATCTTATATAATTTTTTTAACAAAAGTCCACCATTTGAATACCGAACTAGAGGGCTAACGCAAACATATTCATTATATTTTATTAAAAAAATAACATACCAACCTTAGGAGAACCCCATTTTTTTGGAGTTATACTTAATTTCCATAAATAATATTTATATATTCCGAAAGGTAATCTGATTTTCATGAGTGGCCAGAATTAGCTTGCAGCAGCCCAATAGCAAGACATGGAACTAGCACTTCCATTGATATAACAATAAAACCTCACCTTTAGCTCACAGCTTCAATAATTATTGACACTCAGTCTAAATACTTATTTCAATTGACATACTTATTTCAAATTGTAAATTACTTATTTCAAACTATATTTTCAACACTTATAACTACTGTTTCCTTTAAAATCCATATGGTCTTAAACCCTCACAATATCACAGAATTTTCAGAATTTCTTAGGATTCTGCATCTATCAACCCTAGCAGGATTTGATGGAATTGAAAGGAAGAAAGCCATGTTTGATTGCAGCATCCCACACTCGAGTAACGCTGGCGCTGTCAATGATAAAATCACATTCATGATGATTCCATTCTTCAAGTGCATGCACTATTCCTCCAACGCGCCATGCGCTCATCACTCTTCTAGGCAACCCGTTCTTTCATAAACAAAATCACAGAATAACAGTCAACATCTTCCATAAAATAATGCAGGCGAGCACACATCATTTTTACAAAATGCAAACCTTACCTCGCAGGCATGCAGATTCTCAAGATTCTTGGGCACACTCATTGCAGGAACGGTCTGGTAAGTACAATCCTCACGAACATTTGGTATCGGAAAGGGAAGAAACGGAATAAAACGAGTGCCCTCGGCTGCCTTCATCTGATCTTTTCCATTAAGCCATCTGCCTACTATCCATGTCTGTATCATATTCCACTTTTCATCAATGAAGCATTTAAGGATCCAGTTTAAATAATCACTTTGATCAAATTTCATCAAATAAAAGATTTAAAGAATATGTAAATTATCAATTCTCACATGAGCATTCCATTAAAATGCAATAAAGAATTATTTTTAAATGGAACTATCGACAGTGCATGGAAACATCCTAAACCTGATACAACGTGCTTCAAAAGATGATATGATTTACTCTAAACAGTTTCGGAGGAAGAATCTTTGGATCGCATGTCTACAACGTCACAAGCCACTAGAAAATGTATAGAACACCGACCTTGCAAGTACTGCACGACTGGTAGCTTGTGACATGGATGAGGTTATGTCTAAATTCCCGAGGCAGTCCCATCTTTAATTTCTCGAATTGCTCTTCTGAGTCCACCAGAAGCTGCCCAGTGAAGTTAAATAGTAACTGAATCAACTTGGAATGGAAAGTGGAGTCTCGCGGATAAATCCTATAATCGTAAATTAATCTGTGATTGAGTTTAGGACATATATGCAAACCTGAACCCTAACTCCACGTTCACAAAGCACCCTTGCTATACCCGATCCCACCTTGGATTCTTCCCCAGAAATAAGAAGCACCTCCGACGTTTCTTTCTCTGGGACGGAATTTAAAATAAAAGCAGCTGCTAAGGTACTACCATCAGCAATACGGATTCTTAGATTCTCGTGTCGCTTGAGAAACAGTTTTCCACTTTCGTTCAAGTCCTCATTCTGGGCGTAATCAATAGTCAAAATTTAACAGGTCCCGTTTTAACAAAATAGATGGAAGATGGAAGATTAATTAATGCCAGAATGAGATTGATCAATATTACCTTGTTGAGAAGACCTAAACTTATAACTTTTGCTCCCTGCTCCTCTGCGTCCAATATGGAATCTTCAATGAGCTGGTTAATCCTTGGTTTCTTAGAAGGTAGAAAATACTGCATAAGATAATTCATATAAATGTCTCAAGGCAGAGTTCATCAGAGATAGAAATAGAGAATTTCAATACCAAAAAAACAAAACTATATAATAAAGATGTAAGTATCACCTGAAAAGTGTATCTTGGAATAACCCATGTTTGCATATGCAGTCGATCTAGCCGATTCTTTTCGGCGCTAAATGTTCGTCCAAAAATCCATAAGAGCAGCATGAGGACGTTGCTGATCGGCCACAACATGCGAATATACCATTTGGAAGAGTATGGTTTTGCAGCAAACGAGGCAAAGCCGAAACGCAAATGAAAAACCGACAGCAGGCTTGTTAAATGCGTCAGATATACGAAATCAAGTCTCTCTTTTCGCCCTGTTTCAAATTAGAACATACATTATTCAGTGATTTATCGCCGTAAAGATATCTTGCGCCATTCAGAGATATTTACCTTGCCATGCAGCCTCATAGACCGTATCCGAAGATTTGTCGACTGTTCCATAAAGATAATCATAGATTGGCATGAAAAGACTGAAGTTGGTGTGCACTTGAGAATGATGAAGAGAGTGAAATCTGCATATACAATTCCACTTCTTTTTTAAATAAAGGAAAAGAAGCAAGCAGAGTGGCAATATTGAACCAGCCTTCAAGAAATTTTAAAGACAAGTCTGTTCAATCATCAGCCATCCTCTCTCTCTCTCCTTATATAAGCAGTGAATTACTTACGAGGGCGTGTACATGAGGTATTTCAGAGGAGGAAATATCCGAAATGCCCACTTGGGGAGAAACTCGAAGTTGCAGTGGCCCATATTATTCATGAAATCGAACCATAAATGGTAGCCAAACAGAACACCAATGGAGACAGTATTGGTTAAAGCTAGAGATAGTTGAGACATGGAGAAGATTAGCGTATACATGATATGTTCTGCAAACGGATGCACCACAGCTGAACAGAAACGAAAGCACATTTTCAGTATCCAGATAACGCATATAGTCAATGCAACGTAATTAATGTCTTCCTGGGAGAATATGGAGGTTTGTCTTACATGTAATTGGTTCCGTTACAAAAGAAGAGTGGTGATGCGAATGGTACAGACTATACAGAAAATGATGATGCAGGGCTCTATGTGCCCAGTAATATATGAATTCGACTGGCCCGGCTTGAACCAAAGTTGTCACAATAAGACCTTTCGTATTCCACAGAGGGAGATTAGAAGCTCGTGGGATGAAGGCATGACCTAGGTAAAGCAACAGCGCATACAAGAGAATATAGTCATCCCTGAAACACAAGGTGAGCAATGATGTTAAAAGATTTCCTTTGGATATAAATACTAAAATCTGAGGGGTAGAGCTCTCACTATTATTTTACTAGGAAAGAGCATACCAGGTTCCCTCTCGATCAACCTGCTCAAACTGGATACTCTTGGATTGAATCTGGTGCTTGCTCCTTGCATTCTGATAACGAGAAATACTAATCCATAACTGGTTATGAAGGTATCGAACAGCGACAAAGATGAGAAGAATCAGACTGAAGTTATCTGCCTCTTGTCCTCCCAGTAAATTGGTATGAATAGCCTTGAACACCAACGGTGACAGGAGGAGGTACTTCATGCACAAAAACATCCGATTTCATATTATCAGTCCAAAGCCATAAAAATTTTCAATTAAACTACGGATGCAGTCGATAAACTTACCTTGAAGTTGCCAAGCTTTTGCCATGGCCATGGTGTAAGAGGCCCCGGCTTTGATGCCATCCTGCTGGAAATTTGATCAAGGGCTAGGGAGCATTGACAGACTTCCTTGAAGATGAACAAATATAAGAAAACGTCTAGCGATCAGAAATCTTGCATAGGGAGCATATTCTTCACAATGGATACGTACTTGTAAAGCAGCCATAGGGCTCTTATATGCTGATGCCTAAACGTTCTAGAGAAGGTCCAGCTTTTCCTCCGTGGTAACCCATGATACACATCAATGTATTTTGTTACTTGGCTCTGATTTATTCAGGAATTGCTGTATGTGGTAGGACTCACAGACAGCAGAATCCTTCGAAAGTAAAAAAAAACAAATTTAAGGTAAAAACTTACTAAATAAGGTAAAAAAAACTAAGATTTGATAACCAGTTTTTAAATTATTAGAATTTTTGGACATATATAAGAGAATCTTTAGCAAAGTCCAAATAATATTATATTAGTAAATAAGATTTGTCTTTCTAATATGTCAAAGTGAAATCTCCTTTACATACCACTGGGTCGCTGACAAAAGAGCATCTAGAAGATACACCAGCTCTACCTTCTCCACTAACACCTACATTTATTTTATCTCTATCATAATGTGCATCATCTGCATTTTTGATATATATTTAATAAGTTGACTTACGTGTATCTATATTAAAGAATATTTTTAATTTCAACATATATTATTAAATGTGCATCATGTGCATGTTTGATATATATTTAATAAGTTGACTTACGTGTATCTATATTAAAGAAAAACTTTTAATTTCAATATATATTATTAAATACTTTTCAAAAATATTTTTATTGAGTATTTTTCAAAAATTTTATTTTATTCTCTATTTTTATTAACTATTTTTATTTTTAATAGATATTTTTGTATACCACATTAATATCTACAAACTTCTATTCCTTACTTCTTTTCCTTTAATATTCATTAATCTTATTTTTCACAATTTAAAACCTCCATAATATAAATATAATAAGATATAAATCACAACTTGAATTCAAAATAGCTTATATATATGTTTTACAGGACCAAGCCTCAATTTTGACTTTTGTGTGTTTTCCAGAAGTATTTGACAGTGGCTTTAAATGTGCAATGTACATTACGTCCACTTCAAATTAAAGGTGATATGAATTTTATGGTTCAAACATAATTCATGTGGACTTGACGCCTTTCAATTCAAGGTGATATGAATTTTATGGTTCAAACATAATTTTGTGTAGTTAAATCGTTTGACGGTGTATATTATAGTTTTGGTTTAAAAGAAAACTATTAAATACAGTTATTATGTTAATAACAAACTAATGAAGGTGGTATATTAACAAGTGGGAAAGCTGCAACGCAGTTAATTTCTTGTCAATATGAGAAATGAGGAGTATGGTAAGTCGTAGAATCTGACGTTTATTGCTTTTTATTGGAGGCTTAAAAATTATAAGCTCAATCACAGCTTGAAGATTTAACGAGACTAATGCGTTGATACACAACTAGAATAGTCAAATCCATTTTCAACAAGAATAGCAATGTGAAGGAATGATTTCCATACCTTTTGTGGTTCATGTTCATCTTCTTGGCTCTTTTCCATTGTTTTCTTTCTCATTCTGCATGCCTTTTTCAACGGATTTGCACTTTGTAGATTTGGTGGAAAGATTATGCTAACGGAAAGGAAATGAAAGGATGAGAAGCTGTTAGTTTTTTGGCACTTTGAAATTGAAATGCAATGGAGGTCAACGCTTTTGTTTATGTGATCATGTCGTAGGCATAAAAAGAGGATTGACCCAAGTTTCCAACATACCTCGTTATTCTTTTTTTTATGTTTTGATTCAGCTTTTAATCTTTTGATGATATAGAGCAGAACATAGCGATCACAAATTACACACATACATATAGCGAACTTCATGAATTCCACTAGAGGGATGTTGCATTTGACTAATAATTGAGAATCAACCTAAAATATATTAATAGTAGATAATTTGATTTAATTCTCAAATGCTTTACATAAGTCTTGAATAATGTGGCATTCAAAGCATTTTAACTGTTGCCAACATGGCTAAAATTCATTCTTCATTAGTGTCAAATTGGGAATCGAGTGTCAAATGTACTAGATGCTCTTGATGGCTTTGTAGATGCTATGTATCCATCTTAACTACTTGGTATCATTGGCTTCTTCTAGTTATCCATGCATTAGCTACCCTTTATCCATGCATTAGCTACAAGTTATCCATGAGTGAGCTATGAGTTATTTTTTATATTCTTTTTTTTATATAATTATTTATTTCAAATTTTGAATGACGCCCATAGAATCAATCTAGATAGCACACTTGTCCCAGCCTACTACAATCTAGGAAAAACACAGATGGTAGTCCACCCCCAAATTCTAAGATATAAATGCCCATCTATGATTTTCCTAGATTGAAGGAGGATGGGACAAGTGTATTGTCCAGATTGATATTATGAGCATTGTTCAAAATTCCAAGTAAACAATTAGTATTATTGTTATTATATATATATATATATATATATATATATATATAACTGATATCTAATGCATGGATGACTAGGAGCTCATTCATGGATAACAGGTAGTAAATAAGGTAACAAGTAACCGAGGGATAGACAACGCGTGATTACAACTAAGCACGACCAACAAGTAACATATAACTTGTTCATGGCACATAACTTGTGACCCAACTTTAGTGGTTGTGCTAGAAATAATGAAGCATCGAGCCGTCCATATTGTTCTTTGCTAGGTATTATTAGGAATTAACATATAACTTGTTCATGGCACATAACTTGTGACCCAACTTTAGTGGTTTTGCTAGAAATAATGAAGCATCGATGTAACATCCCAAAAATTGCTAAAATTTAAATTTTTTTGATATAACCTATTTTAAAAGATAAATGCTATCTGTGGAATGATAATTAGATAATAACTGCTTCATAAAATGCTCGTATTTATTTTTAAACATAAGAAGATACTTGGTTGTAAATGAGATGCGACGGAACAATGTTTATTTCGTTATGTGTAAATATCTGGTAACAATACTGATGAGTTGTTTGCATATTTCTGAAGGGGTTCCTACCGGGTGCCCTTGGGTTTACTTAGCTTTGAAAGCTAAAGCATTGGATTCTTTCTTTCGCAGATCTATAGGTAAGATAATAGAGTAATTCCAGTTTATGAAGACAAGTTATACGCTTCAGCTTGTCGTCTCTATTTTTAAGATAAATGTATATACTGTCGTGCATGAAGATGTCTATGGTATGTGACTTTGGTTTATCTTCGTCAACTTGTAGCATCTCTATGATAATATTTGTATGTATTGCTAGCAATGTTATACACTATACTCATTGTATCCGTTGGTAGGATCAGTGGTATTACAGCTTAGTTTATCAGTCTGAAATGCGCCAATTTTGATCTTATGAATGACCCCGAGAAGATAGTGTCACCATTAGAATTAAGTGAACCTCCTGGAAATGACAGCTGCAATGTAATAAGTCTTGAAATGCTAAAGTGATGATGTTTCTGTTGTGTCATCTCATAAACAAGATGCTACTAGACATAATCGCATGCGACACATAGGATTGGTGTCAAATCCTAGCTTTCTAAACAGTGTGAGGGTTATGTTTTCATTACACTAACCTTATGCAAAGTGACCTAGATATTATAAATGTAATGCATGTCGTTTAAATACATGAGTTGAATGTTAAACTTTGTGGTAGTTCTTACAATACTATGGCATTGTATTGTTTTCTAATACATGCTTGATATATATAAATATATCGATTTATTTGATTTGATAACATATGAACACTATGCTAATAGCATCATTGAAATACTATATGTAAACCCTATGGTTCGAATGTGCAAAGCATATGTGCTAAGTGACTTAGAACAAGACTTATACTTATAGGGTGAATGCAATGTCGTGATACTACCTTATGATTAGAACTATGCATCGTTTTGTTATGGTATTGATATATATATCCTATGGTTTGATAACTTATAACACGGTTGTATTATAGTTGTATAGCAGTGATACCATCTCGAGAATTTCGTTGTCACCATAACTGGATGCTGATGTGAATTTAATGTTGTTGCAGTCGAGGGTCTCGCAAATTTCTTTGTGAGATCTCAGCATTAAATTTGATCATGTGTGATGTTAGTGGTTGCTACGTTGGCACCTACGTGTTTTGGCTCCACGTGATATTAGTGGTAAGAAATGGTAATGCTTCACTGAGCTATAAGCTCATCCTTGGGTGATATGGCATCCGACTACACTGGTTATTAAATGAGGTTATTGATTTTGTTTGGTCGCATCTCTGCCTTCATACTATTGTGGCTATGTTGGCTTATTCTTGATCGTTGATCTCATGTCTCGATCGTTGAGATGTGGTAAAACCCTAAGTCAATATTGCATAACATTTATTGTTTCCTTCGTGCATTCATTTTGTGTTTTTCGTTTGGGGAAGAGGCCGACAAGCCGCTAGTTTGCAGGGCTCGAACCTGGGTGGTTGCGGATGGCACTGTGTCTCCATTCCCTGTAAATTTTCATTGTGAAACTACTGTATAAGTGCTTGAGTTTATTGAGTGTGTAATGATGAAGCCCTGTGGCTTTCGCAAGGTGACAGTTTAGATTAGTGGGAGGTTTTTGACTCCGATCTTGGTTATGGTTCAGTTGCATGACACCTTCGTTGCATTGGTTGAAGGATTTGGAAGCACGAAGCATTCCATTCGACTGTTAAAAGCAAGGCAATTCATCTCGTTTCAAATTTTATGTAATACGTTTCTTTGATTTGTCAACATTCAATTGAAATCGTTGCTAACTCCTTGCAGTTCATGTGGCAGGTACTACCATCGTTTTGTATTCATAGTGCTGGGTTTGATGGCAATGGATAGCATGCGAATAAATTGGTAAGCCCCGGTGGCAAACCCTCGTAGGTTCTCCTGGCAGATTCGTGGCAAACGCTTGAAGTTGTAACCTCTGTTCTGGAAATCATGGTTTGAAGTGTGTGTAAGGATACTTCTTGGTTTTGCAGAGTCGATGTAATGGTTTATATGTTATTATACAGTGTTTGGGTTCTGGGTTTTGAATTGGGCAACGTTCCTTCATTTAAGTAGGGTTTCAGACTCTATTGAGTTGATGATATGAAATATCTTTTGCAAACTATATTGCCGTTACTATTTTGTGTTTGTTGTTTTGGGGCTTGGCCCGTGAACGAAACCTGTAACTCGTTGATTTAAGAAATGGAAATAATTCATGTTTTAACAGCCTCTGTGTTCGATTTTTAAAGTAAAATGACAATGATTGTGCATCTAGGTTTTACATTCTCGTTGCTATCGTTTTCTTTTTGGATTGTAAACTCACGAAACGTTAAAAAGATGGAAAAGGAAATCGTATACTATGCGTGTATAATGAAAAATGTTGCTACTGTTATTTAATCAATGGTTATGTATTGTAATAAGTGATAGGCTTCAGCCTCTAAGCAGCTTCGTCGACTGTGTGAATGTTTATGTAATTGATCTATAAACTTGTCAAGATTTAGGGTTTTGGATATGCTTAAAATGTATAAAATGATGATGCTCGTTGTTACGTTTTCGACATCAACTAGTGTTGTGATTTTGTTTGACTCTGCTCCTACAGACATTGTAATGTCTTAAACCTTCGAGATGATAATTGTAGATAATCTACTCGACTTACAGGAATGATTTTGATGTAAAAGTTTGGTTTGTCTATTGTTAATAAAATGATGAAATAACAGGAGCTTGTTTAACTAGCTCGATTCTGTAGACAGAATTGCATTTGTGTGTTTTTTATTTATGGCTATATGAACATGTGAAATATGAAACCCTAGGTTTGTGATAAGAGACTTTTGTTTGCTTATCTGTTCTGTGTGTGCAATAATGGAAATAGCAGTAGTTACAGTAAACTCGAGAAGAAAATAAATGGAAAACTATAAACCCTAACTTGAAACTCGAAATGATATATCATTTATGTTATGATGAGATTAAGCAATCATTTACAAATTTTGTTTTCGACAATGATCTCGATGATAATTATAAAGAATAGTGACAATCTTATTAAGACAATGAATTTCTATTGGATGAGGTAAAATATGGAAATAAAAACAGTAATGTAAAGGAATACAGAAATAATACTAAATGTTATCAGTAGATAAATTAACTAAATATACATAATGGTACTTCTATCATCTTGGCAATTTTGCCTATCAAATCTATCTACCTTAATCTGTCTCTGTACTAGAGTACGATGTTGTTCCTTTTTGCATGGGAAAAAATGCAGAGACTATTTTATTCAATCATTTCGATTTATATAGAATTATAAAATTACTCAGGAAAACTGAAATAAACTTTATGAAATAAAGAATAAAAACTAGTAGACAATAGAACTTTAAATATTCAAAAATAGATAATAGAACTTAAAAATAAAAATAGATAAGACAATAGAACCTGTAAAAGATGATAGGGCCGACAAACACCCAAGGAAGCCTGTTCCTCCCAACCTGCTTCAAAAGAAGTAGCTCAACTGCTAACTTCTAGTGAACCCCCGAGTCTGATTACTGATCCAATAAGTGGGTGGAATCTGTGTAGAAGCAAGGCACTCAAAAAATGCCTTCTCCACTTAGCATCAACCTTTTGAAATAAAATGCCTTCTCCACTCAGCATCAACCTCCTGAACTCAATAAGAGTTTGGCAGACTCACAACATGATCAACAACATAGCATATCCCCTCATCAAATCTCTTGGGTGCAAACACAGCAAATCCCCAAGGTAAATTTCCTCATCAAGAAAAGTAATGAACCTTAGTTCAATATTTGATGGCTATTATATAGACTGCCTAGGTCTTTTAGTGGTAAGTTTGGAATAAATGAGCCTCAAGCTCTAGTCCCATCTTTCAGGGCACTATGACCACATTTCAAGGGAGTTGTCCCATACCAACAGCTAGTTAGTTGCATCATGATGCTGCCACTTGTCCATTTCCTTCTACCCCAGATTCCATTCCACCTAGTGGATTAGTAACCACTCTTTCAACAGTCTCCCCTTAGGTGTTTGTCTCCTATTTTATTTATTTAATAATAATATATTGTGCAAATTACAGTCATCCTTGGACACCTCTCCAACATAAAACTTTACAATAAAAGTTATAATAATGTTTGCTAACACAAAATGTTTTTCCAACTAAAAGGGTATGTTACAAACACCCCCTCTTAAGCTCAACATCGTCCTCGATGTTTCTTATTCATCATCAAGTTCCTCATGGAACATAACTGGATATGTTGTCCGCATATTACTTTCTAGTTCCCAAGTAGCTTCATCAGGGCTAAGGTGCTTCCATTGCACCTTTACCTTCCCTATGGTGCGATTTCGAAGCATAATTTCCCTCCGGTCGAGAATACAGTCCGGTTCCACCTAAAAATCTCCTTCAGGTTCCACCTGTATGTCATTCCAATTCAGCACATGAGTAGCATCGTGCACATACTTTTTTAAAACAGAAACATGAAAAACATTGTGGATTTTTAAATTGTATGGAAATGCCAATTGATATGCAACAGCTCCTATCCTTGATAGGATTTCGAATGGTCCACAATACCTTGGTGCTAATTTAGCACAGCTCCCAATCTTCAAAGAAATTTTCTTGGGCTTTACCTTTATAAAAACATGGTCTCCTACTTGAAATTCTCTTTCTATGCGTTTCAAATCAACATAGCTTTTCTGCCGATCTTGGGCAACTTTTAAGTTACCTTGAACCTGTTTCACGGTTAGCTCCATTTCTTTCAATAAATCTGGTCCTAACATCAATCTGTCTACAGGATTATCCCAAGAAATTGGAGTACAACATTTTCTTCCATACAAAATTTCAAATGGACTTAACTTAGCAGATGCTTGATAATTATTATTATAGGCAAATTCTTCTAAGTGCAAGTAATATTCCCACTTAGATGGCTGATCTTTAACATACAATCTTAACATATTTTCCAAAATCTGATTTACTCTTTCTGTTTGACCATCAGTTTGTGGGTGGAAAGAAGTGCTGAAATTTAATTTAGTATTTAATCATTTAAACAGTGCTGTCCAAAAGTTACCGGTGAACTTAGAGTCTCGATCTGAAATAATTACCTTTAGAATTTCATGCAAGTGAAAAATTTGCTTCATGAAAATATCTGCAATGTTAGAATCCTTGAAAGTAGTTTTAACAGGAATAAAATGAGCAGCTTTACGAAGTTTATCAACAACAACCATAATTGAATCATTCTGCTTCTGATTTTTAGGCAAACCTGTAATAAAGTCAATGCTTAAAATTTCTCATTTCCATTCTGGAATTGGTAAGGGCTGCAATAGCCCAGCTGGATGTTGATGTTCAACTTTAATAGTCTGACAGTCAAAGCATCTAGCTATATATTCAGCAACTTCACTCTTCATGTTGGGCCAAAAATACTCCTTTCTTAACATAGTTATTATTTTGTGATAACCAGGATGCCCTGAATAATGACTCTTGTGTACTTCATCTAAAATCAACAACTTAACCTTCGAAAAATTAGGCACATAAATTCTGTTTTTATAAGTTAAGAAGCCTTTTTCATTAATACTGAAATCTGTTATAACATTTTGAGATGAATTTTCAACCACTTTATCATATAATTTTTGGTAATTTTCATCTTGCTTAATTCCTTCTTCGATCGGATTTTCCAGATCAGTTTTAAAAGTACTAATTGCTGCCACAAAACTCAATCTAGCATTTTTTGCTCAATGCATCAGCAAACTTATTTTCCTTTCCATTAATGTGATGAATCTCAAAATCGTACTCGCTAAGGAAAGCTAACTAACTAGCTTGCCTTGCGTTAAGATTTGTTTGATCTAATAAATATTTTAAACCCTTATTATCAGCCATTAAAATGAGTTTTCTTCCGATCAAGTGATGGCGCCACATTTTTAAAGCATGTATCACGGCTGCCAACTCAAGATCATACGTTGCATAATTCTTTTCATGTATTTTTAACTTCCTTGACTCAAAAGCAATTGCATGACCTTCTTGACTTAAGACCCCTCCAAGTCCTTCGTTGCATGCATCCGTGCATACGACGAAATCCTTATTAGGATCTGCAATTTTTAAGATGGGTGCAGTAGTTAACAATTCTTTTAACTTATTAAAACTATCTTGACACTTTTCATCCCGTATGAATTTCTTCCCTTTCTTCTGCAAAGAAGTGATGGGATTAGCAATTCTAGAGAACCCTTCAATAAACTTTCTATAATACCCCATTATTCCCATGAATTACCGTACATCAGTTACATCTTTAGGGACAGACCATTCATTTATTGCTTTTATCTTATCAGGATCAACTAAACTACCATCTTTAGAAATTATATGACCCAAATACTGAATTTTATCTTTATAGAAATCACACTTACTGAACATAGTGTAAAGCTCATGATCTCTAAGTACTTGTAAAATGATTTTTAAATGTTCGTCATGTTCTTCTTTAGTTTTTGAGTAATCTAGGATATCATCAATGAATACTACTATGAACTTATCCAAATATTTATGCAGAACGTTGTTCATTAAACACATGAACACTGTCGGTGCGTTGGTTATCCCAAAAGGCATAACTACGAACTCGTAGTGTCCATAACGCATTCTGAATGCAGTTTTGAATATGTCCTCGTCTTTTTCCGGACTTGATGATAACCCGACCTTAAGTCAATTTTAGTGAATATCCCTGATCCACGTACTTGATCAAATAGATCATCTATGCGGGGTAAGGGATACCAGTTTTTAATTGACATTTTATTAAGCTGACAGTAATCAATGCACAAACGCATGGTACCGTCCTTCTTTTTAACAAAAATTACTGGTGCTCCCCAAGGGGACACACTGGGCCTTATGTAGTTTTTATCTATTAATTCTTTCAGCTGAGATTTTAACTCATTTAACTCCAGAATATTCATCCTATAGGGGGCCTTTGAGTTTGGTACCGCACCGGGTACTAACTCAATGGTGAAATCAAGTTCTCTTTTCGGAGGTAATCTTGGAATTTCTTCCGGGAATACATTAGAAAAGTCCCTAAGGATGGGAATATCCTCTAGTTTTAACTTGTCTTCTTTAGATGTACACTCATCATTAACAACATTAACAACAAACAATTTACAACATTTTCTGGAAGCTCTCTTTATTTGTAAGGCAGAAATCTGCCTTACTGAAATCTGCCTAAGAATTCCTTTTACTGTTTCTGAATTACCTTCATTATTTACACATGTAAAAGATTTATTATAACAATTCAGTATAAATCTATGTTGTTCAAGCCAATCCATGCATATCAACAAATCATATGACCCTAAGGGTAAAACATTCAGATTAACTTGCATTTTCAACTGATTTAAAAATACTTCACAATTCTTGACATAATCTGTAACCTTTCTTTTAGTTCCTGTTGCAAGTTGAACTAGCCATGCATGATCAAATTTCTCTGTTTTTAACTTGCAATGGTTTACTAAAGTAGGTGAAATATAACTTAGATTTGCACCTGGATCTATTAAAATAGAAATAGACTCGTTTTGTATCATACTTCAATTTCGACCATGGATGTTTGATGGTCCGCTTGACAGTTCTCCAATGCTGCATTTATCCTGGGCATTTCTCTTGCGATATCACCAACTGTAGGTTCTGCTTGCATAGTATGAATGTTGTTGGTTGTCCTCTTGTTGCGTGGACAATCTGCTCTCTTATGTGGTCCGCCACATTCATAGCACTTTATGGGTCCTTTCTGTTTAGCATACCTGTTGTTATTGTGATTGTTGTGATTATTATTTTTAGGTACATTTCTTGCAGCAGTAGAGTTCTGAGATGTATTATTCCTGTAATTATTAGGAAAATTTATGTTATTAAAATTTTTCTTAAAACCTCCAGCATTTTGATTAAAATTCTTCCATTTATAATCATACTGATTAGTCTTATTGTTCTTCCAGTTCCTTCTCTTTTTTCTGTTTTGGTCAAAACAAAAAATTGCCTTCCTCATGGCTTCTTCCAAAGTGGAAGGATTATCATACTCAATACGATCTTTTATATTAAAAGCTAAACAACTAAGAAACCTTTGCACTTTAGGCTTTTCCTCAACCATGTAGGGCACGTACCTCAGCAAGCTAAGGAACTTGCTACACAGTTCTTTCATGTTCATTGTACCCAACTTTAAATCGTAAAACTCTTTTGACTTATCTTCAAAGTACTGTTCAGACAAAAACTTCTTTTTAAACAAACTTTTAAACATAGTCCAAGTTACTTCTTTTTCTTTTATGCTCTTGATTCTTTTAAGATCTTGCCACGAGATATCTGCCTTTCCGGTCAGATTGTAAATAGCCATCTTGGCTTTTAGTTGAGAAGAGTAGTCATAAATATTAAAGTATTTTTTCATTCCAGACAACCACGCTTCTACTGTCTCACCCTTCTCACTTTTGCCATTAAAAGTAGGTGGCTTAATCTTTTTCAATTCCCCAGTAATGTGTTCATGATGCTTATGTTTTCTCTTTTTAGAGCAGCATTCACTGTTACTGCTGTCATAATTCATATCTTCATTACTTGAATCAGATTTAGAGGATGAGTAAATGTTCCTTTTATCATTTCTTGTTTTCTTATGCTTATGTTGGTGGGACATTATTTCAGAATCAGCCTTAAATTCTGTTTTTCTGCCTCTTTCATCACTATGACAGTTTCCTTTTAAATTCTGTTGTAACTCTTCCTGTACATTAAGGATCCGTTCATTTTCTTCTTTAACAACTTTTAACTCAGATTTTAAATCCTATACAGTGCATAAAATTTCAGAAGATTGGTTGTTTAACTCAACATAAATTCCTTCAGTGTTATTATGATTAATTCGTTCATTATGAGGAGATCTGTCCTCTGCTGATTCCTCTGGTATTTCCATACCTGCAATTAAAGGTCAATCTGTTATGTGCAAAAATAAAATTAAATTACAAAAGTTAGTAACATAAACTTTCTGATCTATTTTTTTCCCCCTGTTTGCATGCATGAGCCTCAATCAGGCCTAGAGTTTGAACTTGCGCTCTGATACCACATGTAGCATCCCAAAAATCGTAAAAAATTTAAATTTTTTTGATATAACCTATTTAAAAGATAAATGCTATCTACGGAATGATAATTAGATAATAACTACTTCATAAAATGCTCGTATTTATTTTTAAACATAAAAAGATACTTGGTTGTAAATGAGATGCGACAGAATAATGTTTATTTCATTATGTGTAAAGATCTGGTAACAATACTGATGAGTTGTTTGCATATTTCTGAAGGGGTTCCTACCAGGTGCCCTTGGGTTTACTTAGCTTTGAAAGCTAAAGCATTGGATTCTTTCTTTCGTAGATCTGTAGGTAAGGTAATAGAATAATTTTAGTTTATCAAGACAAGTTATACGCTTCAACTTGTCGTCTCTATTTTTAAGATAAATGTATATACTGTCGTGCATGAAGATGTCTATGGTATGTGACTTTGGTTTATCTTCGTCAACTTGTATCGTCTTTATGATAATATTTGTATGTATTGCTAGCAATGTTATACACTATACTCGTTGTATCCGTTGGTAGGATCAGTGGTATTACAGCTTAGTTTATCAGTCTGAAATGCAAAAATTTTGATCTTATGAATGAACCCGAGAAGATAGTGTCACCATTAGAATTAAGTGAACCTCCTGGAAATGACAGCTGCAATGTAATAAGTCTTGAAATGCTAAAGTGATTTTTCTATTGTGTCATCTCATAAACAAGATGCTACTAGACATAATCACATGCAACACATAGGATTGGTGTCAAATCCTAGCTTTCTAAACAGTGTGAGGGTTATGTTTTCATTACACTAACCTTATGCAAAGTGACATGGCTATTATGATCATAACGTGACCTAGCTATTATAAATGTAATGCATGTCGTTTAAATACATGTGTTGAATGTTAAACTTTGTGGTAGTTCTTACAATACTATGGCATTGTATTGTTTTCTAATACATGCTTGATATATATAAATATATCAATTTATTTGATTTGATAACATATGAACACTATGCTAATAGCATTATTGAAATACTATATGTAAACCCTATGGTTCGAATGTGCAATGCATATGTGCTAAGTGAACTTAGAACAAGACTTATACTTATAGCGTGAATGCAATGTCGTGATACTACCTTATGATTAGAACTATGCATCGTTGTGTTATGGTATTGATATATATAACCTATGGTTCGATAACTTATAACACGGTTGTATTATAGTTGTATAGCAATGATACCATCCCAAGAATTTCACTGTCACCATAACTCGATGCTGATGTCAATTTAATGTCGTTGCAGTCGAAGGTTTGGCAGATGTCTCCATGAGATCTCAACATTAAATTTGATCCTATGTGATGTTAGTGGTTGCTACGTTGGCACCTACGTGTTCTGGCTCCACGTGATTTTAGTGGTAAGAAATGGTAATGATTCACTGAGCTGTAAGCTCAGCCTTGGGTGATATGGCATCTGACTACACTGGTTATTAAATGAGGTTATTGATTTTGTTTGGTCGTATCTCTTCCTTGGTACTATCGTGGCTATGCTGGCTTATTCTTGATCATTGATCTCATGTCCCGATCGTTGAGATGTGGTAAAACCCTAAGTCAATCTTGCATAATGTTTATTGTTGCCTTCGTGCATTCATTTTGTGTTTTTTGTTTGGGGAAGAGGCCGACAAGCCGCTAGTTTGCAGGGCTCAACCCTGGGTGGTTGTGGATGGCACTATGTCTCCATTCTCTGTAAATTTTCATTGTGAAACTATTGTATAAGTGCTTGAGTTTACTGAGTGTGTAACGATGAAGCCCTATGGCTTTCGTCAGGTGACAGTTTAGGTTAGTGGGAGGTTTTTTACTCCGAGCTTGGTTATGCTTCAGTTGCATGACACCTTCATTGCGTTGGTTGAAGGATTTGGAAGCACGAAGCATTCCATTCGACTGTTAAAAGCAAGGTAAGTCATCTCATTTCAAAGTTTATGTAATACGTTTCTTTGATTTGTCAACATTCAATTGAAATCGTTGCTAACTCCTTGCAGTTCATGTGGTAGGTACTGCCATCATTCTGTATTCATAGTGCTGGGTTTGATGGCAATGGTTAGCATGCGAATAAATTGGTAAGCTCCAGTGGAAAACCCTAGTAGGTTCTCCTGGCAGATTCGTGGCAAACGCTTGAAGTTGTAACCTCTATTCTGGAAATCGTGGTTTGAAGTCTGTGTTAGGATACTTCTTGGTTTTGCAGAGTCGATGTAATGGTTTATATGTTATTGTACAGTGTTTGGGTTCTGGGTTTTGAACTGGGCAACGTTCCTTTGTTTAAGTAGGGTTTCAGACTCTATTGAGTTGATAATATGAAAGATCTTTTGCAAACTATATTCCCGTGACTCTTTTGTGTTTGTTGTTTTGGGGCTTGGCCCGTGAATGAAACCTGTAACTCGTTGATTTAAGAAATGGAAATAATTCATGTTTTAACAACCTTTGTTTTCGATTTTTAAAGTAAAATGACAATGATTGTGCATCTAGGTTTTACATACTGGTTGCTATCGTTTTCTTTTTGGATTGTAAACTCACGAAACGTTAAAAAGATGGAAAAGGAAATTGTATACTATGCGTGTATAATAAAAAATGTTGCTACTTTTATTTAATCAATGGTTATGTATTGTAATAAGTGATAGGCTTCGGCCTCTAAGCAGCTTCGTCGACTGTGTGAATGTTTATGTAATCGATCTATAAACTTGTCAGGATTTAGGGTTTTATCTATGCGTAAATTGTATAAAATGATGATGCTAGTTGTTACGTTTTCGGCATCAACTAGTGTTGTGATTTTGTTTGACTCTGCTCCTACAAACATTGTAATGTCTTAAACCTTCGAGATGATAATTGTAAATAATCTACTCGAGTTACAGGAATGATTTTGATGTAAAATTTTGGTTTGTCTATTGTTAATAAAATGATGAAATGACAGGAGCTTTTTTAACTAGCTCGATTCTGTAGAAAGAATTGCATTTGCATGTTTTTTATTTATGGCTATATGAACATGTGAAATATGAAACCCTAGGTTTGTGATAAGAGACTTTTGTTTGCTTATCTGTCCTGTGTGTGAAATAATGGAAATAACAGTAGTTACAGTAAACTTGAGAATAAAATAAATAAAAAACTATAAACCCTAACTTGAAACTCGAAATGATATATCACTTCTATTATGATGAGATTAAGCAATCATTTACAATTTCTGTTTTTGACAATGATCTCAATAATAATTATAAAGAATAGTGATAATCTTATTAAGACAATGAATTTCTATTTGATGAAGTAAAATATGGAAATAAAAACAGTAATGTAAAGGAATACAGAAATAATACTAACTGTTATTAGTAGATAAATTAACTAAATATACAGAATGGTACTTCTATCATCTTGGCAATTTTGCCTATCAAATCTATCTACCTTAATCTGTCTCTGTACTAGAGTACGATGTTGTTCCTTTTTGCATGGAGAAAAATGCAGAGACTATTTTATTCAATCATTTCGATTTATACAGAATTATTAAATTACTCAGGAAAACATAAATAAACAGTAAAAACTAGTAGATAACAAAACTTTAAAATATACAAAAATAGATAACAGAACTTAAAAATAAAAATAGATAAGACAATAGAACCTGTAAAAGATGATAGGGACGACAAACACCCAAGGAGGCCTGTTCCTCCCAACCTGCTTTAGAAGAATCAGCTCAACTACTGACTTCTAGTGAACCCCCGAGCCTGATTATTGATCCAATAAGTGGGTGGAATCCATGTAGAAGCAAGGCACTCAAAAAATGCCTTCTCCACTCAGCATCAACCTCCTGAAATAAAATTCCTTCTCCACTCAGCATCAACCTCCTGAACTCAATAAGAGTTTGGAAGACTCACAACATGATCAACAACATAGCGTATCCCCTCATCAAATCTCTTGGGTTCAAACACAGCAAATCCCCAAGGTAAATTTCCTCGTCAGTAAAAGTGATGAACCTCAGTTCAATATTTGATGGCTATTATATAGACTGCCTAGGTCTTTTAGTGGTCAGTTTGGAATAAATGAGCCTCAACCTCCAGTCCCATCTTTCAAGGCACTATGTCCACATTTCAAGGGAGTTTTCCCATACCAACAGCTAGTTAGTTGCATCATGATGCTACCACTTTTCCATTGCCTTCTACCCCAGATTCCATTCCACCTAGTGGATCAGTAACCACTCTTTCAACAGTCTTCTTAGGTGTTTGTCTCCTATTTTATTTATTTAATAATAATATATTGTGCAAATTATAGTCATCCTTGGACACCTGTCCAACATGAAACTTTGCAATAAAAGTTATAATAATGTTTGCTAACACAAAATGTTTTTCCAGCTAAAAGGGTATGTTACAATCGAACCGTCCATATTGTTCTTTGCTAGGTATTATTAAGAATTTGTTTAATTTGAGCGTGCAATAATTTTGAGCTACTTAAGAATTTCAATTGTGTTTGTCCTTTAAAAATTAGATATAAATATGTATTTGGAAATGAAATTAACTTTTTATCTAAATTTTGTTAAAAAAAGAAATATACCACCATTTTAGGATATATATTTTATTATTGTTTTAGTTTTAAAAATATATATACATATAGTTTTATATACCCTTCAACTATTTTATTTTTTCTAAACTATATCAACTCATTTTTTATAAAACACTATTTAAAAAATCAAGATAAATGACATTCGTAAAAAGATAACAAGTGTAATAAAACAAGCAAATATTACAAATAAACTAAAATCCGTTAAGATGTAAAAAAAAAAAAAAACAATGAAAGGAAGAAAAAGACATTTCAATAACAAAGTAAAAAATAAGAAAAACTTCAAATCCGAGAAGGTCAAACTAATTAATCCTTCCATCAATCCAATAGATCTAAAAAATCAAAATAAATGACATTCCTAAAAAGATAACAAGTGCAGTAAAACAAGCAAATATTACAAATAAACTAAAATCCGTTAAGATGTAAAAAAATAAAAATAAAAACAATGAAAGGAAGAAAATGACATTTCAATAACAAAGTAAAAAATAAGAAAAACTTCAAATCCGAGGAGGTCAAACTAATTAATCCTTCCATCAATCCAATAGATCTAACTAGTGAATGAAAGAAAATGAAGAGGAGTTTAATTAATTTATGAGTGTGGAGTAAGATAAGTTTCATCTAATAAATCATCACAATTTAGTCAAATAGTTTAAATACCCAAACATAAAGATAAAATGGCCATAACAAAAAAGGGGTTTAAGTTAAAAACAAGAGCGAAGTTGCAAGCAACTATTTCCCTGTCATTCAAGGGCATGGTAAAAATGCATTGGAAGAATAATTGATAAAAGCGTGGCATTATTAAAAATGACTCCGATGAACCTTTCATGAACACAAATGCAACATAGAATTGAATTGAGTAGTATCTTAATTAGAAAGAGAGTATATCTCCTTCAATTCTATTTAAGACCAAATAGTTAACAAGACTAGACGTCTGCAGGCTAATCACTCGGTTCATATCGAAAGAATAATTGATAAACCACGGGGCATGGGGTTAAAACGCGAAGTTGGGTAAAACTTTTGGCTTGTTTTTGACAAACAAAACTGCTAAATTTTATGTTTTTCAACTTCGACCTCTTCAAACCCATATCTCCCTTACGAATTTCAACTTGAAGTAAACACAAATGTTTTAGAGAATTGAATTAGCTTTCTACTGGTATTTTTTTTATGGACATATCGTGGGACAAATTTGGTGGTCACCAACGGCATATACTTGAAAATTTTAGGTATGGATAATGAGTGACCTGTGTAGCCACCGATTTTTTGATAGATGATTATTCATTTTAGGGAAAATAATTGTATGCTCATAATCTACGCACACTACACTTGCACATGGACTATATTTTGAGTTTTTTAAGAATTGGGAACTGTTTTTTATTATTTATCGAAACAACATATGTTCAGAAAATGGTGCATTGTCGACACACGTTGGTGAGCTTCAATTTTCTTTTTAGTGTGACTCTTATTGGAAAAACTAAATGTACCCTTTTGAAGAGGTCACGCCAATTATGATCTCTGTGAATATTTCAAATTTTTTGGTGTTGTCTTTGTTATGATATTGAATTTTCATTTCAGGTGATTTTAAGAGTAATAAAATTCTTAAGGGATAAGGTTTAGAAAATAAATATTAATAAATAGAAATTCAAATCAAAATGAAACAATTATTATATCATTAGAAACTGGATTGAGAGATGAATCCATTTCTACCAAGTCCGACAAATAATATTTAAAATTTGCAGTGGTTTGGACTTGTTGAAGTTGCAGGTTCCAGAAAGATGCCAGGCATTTTCGCAGGTTTTGTTGACCATGAACTCTTGGCCGAAAAAATATCTTCCAAACTCTCGGCCAAGAATTTAGTTCAAACTCTCATCCGAGATATTTTTAAAAATACAGCACGTTGATTGGTTCAAACTCTCATCCTAGATTTTTATTAAACTCTCGGTCGAGAGTTTGAACTCTCACAAACTCTCGGCCTAGAGTTTTTTAAACTCTCCGCCTAGAGTTTGAGGTTGACTTATTTTTGTGTGCTCATCCGCGTTTTTTCACTCCATTTTCATAAAATTGTTTCCCAACTTCGCATTTTCACTCCATGATTAAAAAGGACTCCGACGAACCTTCCACTAACAAAAGCTAACACATGATATGTACTATAGTTTTAGAGAGATGAAATCATATGGATTGCATCGGAAGCCTTATCAATAGTGCCTCTGATATCTTTCAGCAAATACAACATAGAATTGAATTGAGTAGCAGCTTAATTAGCAAGAGAGTATATCTCCTTCAATTCTATAAGACCATATCATTAACCAGACTAGCTTCCTATAGGCTAATTGATCTGTTCATAAAGGAAGCTAGAAATGCAATCAGACTTAAAACGAGGTGCTGTGAATTTGTAGAGTACATGAAGCTCATCAAGGACCTACTTGATCTGGGAAGAGATATCGCAGAGAAATCATCGCTACTTCTTCTTTCTCATTGTTGGATAGAGAACATCATTGGTGATTTATTAAAGAAATCATCTGTAAGTGTTAGAGGTTCAGTCCTTTATATAGATTATTCAATAAAATTATGGGATAAATTCTTCAATTCTTCAACAGTTTTTGAAGAATAAAAAAGTAACAACGATCATTTTTCCAGAATGGACATGTAATACTTGTGCAGGGAATTAATATGGATCTTAGTGATAATACTGAAGACGATGATGTAGTACATGCATTATTCGTACGATACGGTTGCAAATCCTTCATAGTGAAGGTTTTCTCTTGGAACACATTTTGAAGATAGTGAAGTCACCAAATATCTTATGGATTTGTTGGAGAGATTGTACATAATCGTCCCTGCCGGCCTCGTGGATTTCAATGAAGATTTTAAGGATTTTACATGTGTATGGAAGCATATTAAACACATTGTGGAAAAGGAAAGACAAATTACATCTAAATAGAATTTGTGAATGTTTATATGCTTAATCGCTATTAATATCTCTAACGAATTGGAAAGGATATGCAGATAAGAATCATGATCCTCATATAAATATATTTATTAAGGATGAAACGCTTAATTATTTTGTTGTTGCAGGAACCATTGTAGTTGCTGGTATGTTTGGAGGATTTATCCACGAATGGATGTGTGCAGCTGAAGAGCATCCATGGGTTGGAACAGTTGACCAAGCTTCGATGACTAGTTGTTGGAAAGTGCTCCGAGTTAGAAGAGCTTCCTAGTATGGAAACATTGACATCTTTTGAGGAGTTGCGAGACGAGGGATGTGTGAAGTTGAAGAGCATATTAGGGTTGTCACAAATGGCAAAGATTTGATTCCTAAATGTTATAGGGTAATATGATTTAGAAGAGATTCCAAGTATGGAAACATTGGCATGCTTGAAGGAGTTGTTGGCAGATGGGTGTGTGAAGGTGAAGAACATATGGCGGTTGGAGTACGTGACAAATATTCAAATCCTATGGGTGAAAATGCGAAGCTGGGAAACAATTCCGTGACAATCCACTTTTGTTTTGTTATAATTTCCAGTTTCTCACCCGAGAAAAAGGTCAACATATTTTCTCGAGTGAGTGTTGTAATACTTCTCAGGAGAGACATTAACCACGGTTAGATTTCTCTCATCCGAGAGTTGTTCCATAGTTAGAGAATTGTTCGCTCAAGAATTTGTAGTTTCTCATTCGAGAGCATAACCATATTTTTTATATTGAACTCTTGGACAGGTTTCTCGGTCGAGAGTTTAGATTCCTTTTAATGTCTCGACCGAGAAATGTTTAACTATATAAATGCAAAGCCATTTCCCTACCAAACGCATTGTCATTTTTCAACGCCTGTTACTATTTGTCGTTCAAACCCACACTCCGTTGTTGTTTCATTTTGCAACTCTATTTACTGAAACAACGAAGGGAAGGGAAGACCACCCACAACAACGAAGTGAACGGTCACGAGAAGAGGACCGCCAACACCAGTTTGAACCATTCGACCAAATGACCATACCATCAGACGACTGAACACAAGTAGGCTCTATAATTTTCTCTTTATTGAACTAAGCTCAAGGATGCACTTTAAAAAGGAAAGGGTTAATTTAGCTATTTGTTTTCATTCTACTGATATAGGTACACTACCTCGGCACCAGCATTCTCATAAAAACATAGGATTCTTTGGTATCACGGGGGACCTCCACCGCCAGTTTGAACCCCTTATTTGCACAGGTTTGTAACCAATTTTAGACACGAATTTGCTGAAATGGTGACAGAATTTTTAGAATCTTAAATAACAGTATTAATTCTTCATATTTTAGATGCCCTGGGTTTTTTTTTATTGATTTCAAAGTCCATTTACCATTTATAGTTGTTGTTTAGTTTGGCTCTAAATTCATGGTTTGGGGCTATGATTATGCCCAGACTTCAAAGACTAATTCAGAGCTAAAATTTAACAAATCTGAATTCAATTTTCATCTTAACATTATACAATTTTAAACTAGGGTTTTGATTTAGTGGAGTGTAGCCCTCAAGAGGGTTTTGATTTAGTTATCTTTTTCCCTAAGTGGTCACCATTCATCCAAGCGAATGAAAAAATATCATTCATCATGCCCATCCAACCTAACGATGTTAATCATACCAAGGGGGCATTGAATGTCATCTTTGGAGAGCTTATCAGCACTTGTGTTTTGTTCATAGAAGATGTGATTGAATTCGATGGAAATGAATTTAGAAGCAATCTCTTTTGAATGTCTGCATATTTCCTAGATATCAATATAATCTAAGATACAATACCCCACCATCCAGTTTATAACCAATGCAGAATCACCAAATATTTGAAGAGATATGAATTCCTCTTCCCAAGAAAGTCAGAGCATAAAGGAGAGTGCTAGGAACTCGACGTAGTTGTTGGTAGCATGATAAGCATGTACGAAGAAGGAAATGTGACTACTTTCCAAGAAGAACAAAATGCCCCAAATCCCCCTGTGATTCTCTTTTCCTTGACAGGCTCCATTGAAAAAATCCCATGCAATGGATTTATTGATAATTAGGTCTCCAATCATCCTCAGGACCTCATGGCCAAGTCTTCCTTATAGAATTTGGTCAGCACCGAAATTATTGCCACCATTTGGAAGGTGGGGATTTCAAAATTGTATAAAATGATCTCATTCCAAGCTAACTAGATGCCCCACTGGACTAAGAAGGAAATGCATAGAAATGGTTTTAGCGCAACCATAAACAAATATTGAGAGCGAAATCATTTTTGTCCCAAAGATTTTGAAAGGATAAGCCTATTTCTAAGTCCTTCCAAACTTTCCTAGTGTATGGGAAGTGAATGAAAAGGTGGGGAGAGTCTTCCTAAGATGTTTTGCATATATAAAACTAGCTCAACCCCTAAAATAACCTCTTTGAGAGATTTTCATATATGACCACTTTGTTTGTAAGTAACAACTAGACAAAAATTCTGCATTTGAGAGGAGAGTGTACCTTCCAGATACACTTAAACCATGATTTTAGTTCAATGTTCCTTAATACATGTGTTTGATAGCCCTACTTCATTGTTTACAGGCCTCCATCCTTGTTTCCCAACCACCTTAACTAATCTGACTCATCACAAATTTTGATGTGTCCACGATGCAATAGACTTAGAAGAAAAATCTCCCATTCAGGTACAAGTTCATTAGGAATTCCGATCATTCGCAAATTTTCCCAACCTTGACGCCAAATCGAAGTGAGAGCTTTATCATGGATTTGGACAAGGAAGTCGAACTCGGTTACGATTTCCCACCTTCCATGCAAGGTGATAGCCAATAATCGGGAATGTAGAGGTGATCACCTTTCAATGCATGTAGCCTCATTTGTGGGTTTTCGGCTTGCTTCAGATCCAACTCATTGTATCTCTCGGGCTATAGTATTTAAATTCCATAATGTTCTACCGGAGACCACCCTTGGAGAGTAACCTCCACACAAATTTTGTAGACAAGGATCTACTAAATATGTGGATGTATTTAAGGCCCTAATCCCCTTCTGCCTTTGGTTTAGAGATATATTTCTAGCCTGTCCAATGAATGCCATGGGTATCCTTTCCTCTCCAAAGAAATTGACTACATATACATTGAATTTTGGATAGGAATCCCTTTGGGATACTTGCTAGGATGTGCCAGTAAACAAGAAGAGATTTGAGAACATATTTCACTAGCATGAGTATACCACCTTTCGAACGCCAACGATTGCACCATAGATGGATTTAGATTTCCATGCAGCCTAATAACTAGTTTCAGTCTACCTTTTTGTAACCATTTGATTAAGAGTGAAACCCAAATATTTCATAACCCCTATTGATATCCTCCACCGAAAAAGGGAAAAGATTTTGGACCTAGAGAGATACTAGATTTCGATGTTGAGAAAATAGCAGGACGACTTGTCCTCATTGATTTTCATCCCCAAAACTTTACAAAAGAGTTAGATAATGCTCACTAGTGCCCTACCTTCATGTAGAGAACCATTAGTAATCAGAAATATGCCATTTACAAAGAAGAGGTGTGTGACTTTAATATTTTCTCCATAGGCTTGATCCTGTAGCCTTCGGGACACTTTAGTTGACTATATGAGATGATTGATCCCTTCCACCACCAAAAGGAAGAGATAAGGAGAAAGAGGACATCCTCAATGGAGCCCTCACAAAGGTGAGAAGAAAGGAGAGCTCGAGCCATTAATGATGACATTGATCTTATGTGTGAGATAAAAATTAAATCACGGATTTAAAACCAAAAAAACTTAAAAATAGAATAAATGATTTGTTGAGGTGGCTAAATAGAATTGATTCTCTTGAATAGTGCCTAATTGCTTAGGAAAGGGCATGGGGTCATAGAGGAAGAAAAATAAAGTCTTTGTGATCAAAGAGTTGGAGAGAGGGTAGAAAGGCTCAAGCCCTTGTCTTAGTCTTTGATAACCAAATGAGATTTCTTGTCAAACTTAATGGAGAGATCAAGAGCTGAAATTCTCCAAGTTAACCTGCATGCAAAGTCTAGAAATTCTACTAGAAGAACCAATATATCATGAACTGAAAATAAAGTTACTTAGTAAGTAAAACAAGATAAACTTTGAGTTGAGATTACCTCAACTTTGTCATGCATAATTCATCTTTTGAAGAAAGATTCCACACTTAGACATTAAACACTTAAATCATCAATCTACTTCTATAATATTTTGCAAATATACTAACATAAAAGAAATAGAAACAAGAGTAGCACAAGCAACTTTATCATCCAAGTTCTAGAAAAAGAAAACAATGAGAGGAGTCCCTCTTATTGTTGTGAAAATAAAGTAATTAGTATTTAATAATAGTAATTAGGAATGGGTGTTTCTAAAAGGCATGACCATCTGTGAAAGGTTATCTTATAGAGCCTACATAAGATTGGGCCAATTCTTCATTGGGATCATTCATTCATCATTTTATATTATATCAACATTTATATATTGTCTTATTATTTAAGCATTCTAAGCTTCCGCACTCTAGCGCTACATTGGTACCAAAGCATAATAATTCCAATGGGAGTAATACAAGAGATCTGAGTCTTAGTAGAATAATTAATAAATCAAAATAACTGTGCAATTGAAAAGGAATATGAAAGGGAAGCAACGATAGGTGAAACTCTTGATCTAATAAATTAAATAAGAGAAAGTAACAAGAGCAAGATAAATATTTGTCAAGATTCGAAGGTAGAACCTATTCTAGATGAAGAACCCATCTAAAACCAACTTGAAGTGCTTTCCCCTCACTCAGTCGCTTCGTCCAATGAATATTTTGAATGCTTAGCTTATGTTTTCAATTCTGTCGACTCCTCTCATGATCAGGCAAGTCCCGCCAATGATAACAGTGAATTGAGTGACAACGAGGTTCACCATGACTTTGGTAAGGAACAACCCAAGAATCTTCTTGATTATGCTAAAGTAGTGACAAAAACAGTCACTAATAGATGGGCACGTACATAAATAATATCAAATACACACTTGCATAAAGTGAACCTTCTCACCTATCAAAGGTTGCAGCAGCACGGAATTCGTTATTTTCTAAGTTCTCCTAACAAAAGATCTAGTTGTGGGTAATTGATTTCCAGTTGCAATCCATTGCACCCTAGCCAATCAGATTCCCCTTTGCACAACTCATTTTGTCCCTCACGAAATTAGAAGAGGACCATGATATGTCATTCACTGATTTGCAGACACCAACCAATCTCTCAATACATGATGGTTATGATTCACAAGCATTGATCAGTCAAGCTAGGGTGATGTTTGATTCATCAAAGAATCTGTCGTGTAAAGATTTTAGTTCTAAGAACAAAATCTTCGTTTCTAGTCAAGAATTGGAACCTACCTATGCACGCGTTGCTAGAAACATAACAACTACGACAACCGAAATTACAATTATTAATATGTAGATTTTGCAGGGAATTGCAGTATTGAGTTCATAGATCGATTCAATGATTTGGTGTACACTGTTAGGTTTGTAGTTGACTCTAATGGAGTAGAGGATATTGTACATAAGTGCATTGAAATTGAGGACTCACGTTTACCATTTGGAAGAAACCCAAGTGAACACTCCAAACAATTAGGGGGATAACAAGTCTCATACTGAGGTTTACACATGTGTAAAAATTTTAATGCCTTTCATTCAACAAATTTTAGATGAAAATATTTATTAAAATTACCATTGTATCTAACCTGACTATTGCTGCAACCTGCATGAACTTTTTTTTTTCTTTGACTTTTCCTGATGAATCTTATTGGGTATCCTCTTGGTGTCCATGTCTGCTGTCGTTTTATGTATAATATTAGCTTCCTTATCGCATCAAGTTATACTGGGTATAAAGTATAAACCCACTGTTGCTACAAGCATTGTATATGGAGTGCTTACTTTTATTCTAAGGCTATTATCAAATTGTCCCTACACTCTCTCAATCTGATTCCATTTGCTTCTACTTTTAGCCATGCCTGGCCCCCATATCTCACACTCAGATAGCAACACCAGTGGTTATGAGTGTTTGGAGAAGAGATTAACATACCACAATCCCAAATTTCTTTTGTTGTGCATATATTTTGAAGTAAGATTGCTTTCGATCTAACTTGGATTCTCTTCCTCGCCTATGCTTCTAAGTTTAACTTTTCATTGAATACTAGCCATAGGTCTCTATGGTTTTGTGCTACTCACAGGTGCTTCTTTTATAATATGATTTGGCTCTGATTTGGTTTTTATTTTAGTGAAAATAGCACCACCTTAGTGAATTTCAGATGATTAGATTCTTTAGTCTTTGAATCTATTCTTTTTTATAGGCCATTTAGAGCCTTTTCTGATGATGTATTTAGATTCAGACATGTATTGCACTATGCTAACTACTATTTTTGTTCTATCTCGGTGCCCAACTAAGTAAGATTACCATATCCTTGTGTTATCTTGGTTTATATTTTGTTCCTCTAATATGTTGTTGAGGGAGACTTCCTCCATTTCCATGGACACTAGAGCACTTGCCAAACTAATTTTCAATATCTTTCTTTTTTGTTGTAGCTCATCTTTAGAATGAGTTTGTGTTAATATTTAATATGCTAAGACAGAAAATAGCAGCATTACATTCCATTTCACAATAATAGCATATACAGGATCACTGAAGAAACAACAAGCATAGCATAAACACAAGAGACAGAGATTTATCCTGGGAAAGCCTCATGGGGTAGAAAACCCAGCAAAGCTTCCTCAATATAGATGACCAGCAATATACAAAGATGCAAACCAAAGACATGATCTCCTCCTTCACCATAGCAGACCTCTCCTCCACAAGTGCGCCTCTCTCAAGTGAGTGTGTGTGTCAAATGAGGAACACATCTCCTCTATTTATACACTACACTGACATGTATTTTACACAAGTACATGTAGTCTCGTATTTAACCATTAGGTTAAATACCCTATTATAACTGACTGGGCCGACCCCCACATGGTGGGTCTAATAACCCTAGTTACCACAACCAATTTGGAGGAATAAACATCTCCGGATTCATAGTATAATCACATCGGAGGTATGGAACATCTCCGGAATAAATAATATACAAATATAATATTCTTAGAAGTTACAATATTCAACACTCCCCCTTAATGAGAAGGATATTATAACAACATCCGCAGGAGCAACGAGTCATACATCATACATGATACATCTATAAATCATTGGAAGCTTTCTCAACATCATCAGTAACTCAACCAGTTACTGGAACATCAACATCTTCAGTACTGAGTCTTTATCTTCTGCAGCACTCGAACAACTATAGCAACATCAATGTCTGGATCCTCACGATCATCAACATCGTCATCTAGATCATCACGATCAGCATCATCGTCATCATACGATCATCAACATTGTCATCACACGATCATCAACATCATCATCTAGACCGTCACGATCAGCAACATCGTCATCATATGATCATCAGCATCGTCATCTCACGATCATCAACATCATCATCGCACGATCAGCATCATCATCACATGATCAGCAGCATCATCATCATATGATCAACATCGTCATCACACGATCGACAGCATCGTCATCACACGATCAGCATCGTCATCACACGATCGACAGCATCGTCATCATACGATCAGCATCGTCATCATACGATCAGCATCGTCATCACACGATCGGCAGCATCGTCATCACATGATCAACATCATCATCATACGATCAGCATCGTCATCATACGATCAGCATCGTCATCACATGATCGACAGCATCGTCATCATACGATCAGCATCGTCATCATACGATCAGCATCGTCATCACATGATCGACAACATCGTCATCATACGGTCAGCATCGTCATCATACGATCAGCATCGTCATCACATGATCGGCAGCATCGTCATCATACGATCAGCATTGTCATCACACGATCATATTATAGGATGATCAATCCTGCTCTCTTTAGGACATAGGTCCATGGATGATGCAATCCAGATCAAGTTCCAAGATGATCAATCCTTATCTCTTTAAGACAAGTCTCATGTCTAGGGACGATCCAATCCCAACCACAGTGCCAGTCCTTTTTCATACTGGAAGTGACCTAGATCAGATCTAGGATTTACCGCCACAGAGCCAGTCCTTTTTCATACTGGATGTGTCACATCTATAGAGCCAGCCCTGTTTCATGCTGGATGTATCACATCTACAGAGCCAACCCTGTTTCATGCTGGATGTATCACATCTACAGAGCCAGCCCTGTTTCATGCTGGATGTATCATATCTACAGAGCCAGCCCTGTTTCATGCTGGATGTATCACATCTACAGAGCCAGCCCTGTTTCATGCTGGATGTATCACATCTACAGAGCCAGCCCTGTTTCATGCTGGATGTATCAAATCTACAGAGCCAGCCCTGTTTCATGCTGGATGTATCACATCTACAGAGCCAGCCCTATTTCATGTTGGATGTATCATATCTACAGAGCCAGCCCTGTTTCATGCTGGATGTATCACATCTACAGAGCCAGCCCTGTTTCATGCTGGATGTATCACAACTACAGAGCCAGCCCTGTTTCATGCTGGATGTAACCTAGAGAAATCCTAGGATTTGTCACGTACATTTTGAGCCGAGGTCCAGGGATGATCCAGTCCTATCGTTCTGTTATCGGAGACCTCATGTCTACGGCTCTTCTTTAGGACTGAAGTCCGGGAATGATCCAATCCCCTCACATGTTCACTAAAAACTTCATTTTCGAAGACATACGTCTATGGCTCTTCTTTCGGACTGAAGTCCAGGAATGATCCAATCCCTTCACATGTTCACCAAGAAATTCATTTTCGAAGACATACGTCTACGGCTCTTCTTTCGGACTGAAGTCCAGGAATGATCCAATCCCCTCACATGTTCACTAAAAACTTCATTTTCGAAGACATACGTCTACGGCTCTTCTTTCGGACTGAAGTCCAGGAATGATCCAATCCCTTCACATGTTCACCAAGAACTTCATTTTTGAAGACATACGTCTACGACTCTTCTTTCGGACTGAAGTCCAGGAATGATCCAATCCCTTCACATGTTCACCAAGAACTTCATTTTCGAAGACATACGTCTACGGCTCTTCTTTCGGACTGAAGTCCAGGAATGATCCAATCCCTTCACATGTTCACCAAGAACTTCATTTTCGAAGACATACGTCTACGGCTCTTCTTTCGGACTAAAGTTCAGGAATGATCCAATCCCTTCACATGTTCACCAAAAGATGTATCATCAAAACATGTATCATCACAACATGTATCATCATCATTAAAACATGTATAACCACAACATGTATCATCATCATCAAAACATGTATAACCACAACATGTATCATCATCATCAAAACATGTATAACCACAACATGTATCATCATCATCAAAACATGTATAACCACAACATGTATCATCATCATCAAAACATGTATAACCATCTATCATCAGAACTAACATCAAAAGTATGTATACATCTATCATCAAAACTAACATCAAAAGTATGTATACATCTATCATCAAAAGAAATAATATAAGAGTCCTAAATCTAAACAATTCTAGGTAACTAAGTGCAGTAAACAGGTAACCTCATCATTGATGAGATAGACTTGTTGTCGGATACTGTGCTACTCCCCCTTTCGAGGAAGGTCCTTCTGGACTATACCAAGCTTGTCTCGAAACTATTCAAACTTTACTCGAGACAGAGGTTTAGTCAAGATATCAGCAATCTGATCCTCAGTGCTTATATACTCTAGCTTGATAGCTCCTCTCTGCACCATATCTCGTATATAGAAGTATCGGATCTCTATGTGTTTTTTACTTATCGTGGAATACAAGATTTTATATCTTGATGCAGTTTTGAATGTCACACATAATCATAGTGGAATTAATTTCTAAGTCAAACACTCCATATAAAAGCTTTTGAAGCCACACTGCTTCACAGCTAGCAGAGCAGATAGCTATATATATATACTGCTTCAGCAGTACTGAGAGCCACACTAGATTGTTCCTTGTTGAACCATGAGATCATGGCAGATTCAAGACTATAACATCCACCTGATGTACTCTTTCTGTCTAAGGCACTTCCTGCCCAATCAGAATCTGAGTAACCATGTAAACGGAGTTCATGACCTCCAAGATAATATAGACCAAAATCTAAAGTACCTTTTAGGTACCTCACTACATGCTTTGTAGCTATTAAGTGAACCTTTCTAGGTTCTACTAGATACTGACTTAGGGTATTTACAACAAAGCATATATCTGGCCTAGTATTTGTTAAATACATCATTGACCCAATGATTTGTCTATATAGGGTTAGGTCCACTAAATCCGATGAGTCATTAACTAATAACTTCAAGTTGGAGTCCATGGGAGTGGCCATGGCTTTACACTCCAACATATCAAAACTTTTAGAAACTTCACAGCATACTTACCTTGATTTAAAAGATCCCTTTTGGATCTTGCCATACTTCTAGACCTAAGAAGTAGTGCATTAATCCGAGATCTTTCATTTTCATTTCTGCAGCCATTTTCATGACCTGTTTCTCATTCCTTGTCAAAAAGAGATCATCGTCATGCAATAATGGTATGATAGGTTGATCATCCACAACCTTAAGGTAAAGGTTAGGAACAACTTTACTTCTGGTAAAGCCCAAGCTTTGTCATGAAGCTGTCAATTGTCCATTATTTACACTCAGCATTGAGTGATCTTCTGCATGTCTATCTGTGCCATCTCTCGTCAGATGGGTCTACTAATATGAGCCTCAAAATCATTCGAACTCTGTGGTGAGTTCCTTCTTGCATCCATGTCATATGTGTTTAGAACCCATATTCAACCTTGTAGCAAAGGTTGAGATCCACATCACCCATGATGATCATTAAGCTCATCAATTGACTACCGATCTTGGGAACCCATACAAAACCTGATTACATTATTAAGAGAATGGTCTTATCTAGTCCCTTGGAGCAAAACATCTCATCATGATTCTCTTCCTCTTTCTAAGAGAATCTCTTAACCACAAGCTTTCTATAGTGTGTTTGATTTGTAAATCTTTTGTTGAACATCCATCGCTTGTTCAGAGTTCATCATTCATCATGATCTTTCCTACAAATCAAAATTAAGTACATGATTAGTAATACTTCATAATCATCAAATCATATTTGACATGATAACCTATTATGCATACAGATATCATTTACATAGTTATGCAACTATTTTGACCAATACTTTGGCACAACACTTTCCCATATCCTGTATGCATACAGTGGCTATCTAGATGCCTTCCATCTCTACCAGAACATACTATCGAGAGTGTGCACAGCTCTCAGCATGTCAGCAAAGAGGTTTCATTCTAGACAAGCAACAATGGAATGTTTGTCCAACTTACCAATCATATGCATATTAGTAGTATACTGTTCAATGCTTTATGAATGTTTACACTCAGCATGATATATTCTAGGAATACAAATATGCATACAAGCAATATCATTTACTATTTCTAATAACAACTCAAATACTTATCTTTTATGTTTGTGTGGTTGCCTCCAGCTTGATCTTCTGTATGTCTTCTGAACTTCTATTCATTCTGTACCACTGTGCATGCTCAAGTGTACACTAGTGTCATCCTCATGATCTCTTACCCAAACATACAGTCATTAGTATATTCTCAATATTTAAAAAAATTCTAAATAATCTTGAATATGTACAGTCATGATCATTAGTATTCAGGGTTTCAAGGAAGTCTTCTTTTACTCATGCATATTCTTGTTTGATCTAGTTAGTTAAATCATCAACCAAGATAAGAGACATAATATGCATAAACCCTTGATTACTAACCAATCATACCAAGTATACTTACACAAGGTAAGATTCTAACATGACATAGGAAAACATACCTGGATTAGTATACCTGCTTAGTTATGTACAACATACCTAAACAATCTCTTCAATGATTTAGAGATCCTGAGCTAGAACCTGCATGTCTCGTAGGTTAAACATAATATAACAAAGTCATACATACCTCGTGAGTCTTTGTCTTCATGTTGTCATGGTCATGGAACTTGATTTGTCTTTTGTAATGTACCTGTGTCTTGTTAGCAGACAACATCAACCTCACACAACACCATAATGCATAAGTACAATCATATAGCCCTAATCAATGAATGTATTCGATCATTCACATGCATTCATATTGTTACTAGGGTGATAAGACAATTAATAACATTAATCAAGATTGCACTAATAAATAACATGAAGACAAACACATTATGAACTTAATAAGAATCAGATTTCAAGGCATACCTGAACTTCCTTAAGTCATACCTATCGAGACTTTTTGTCTTCTTATGTATGGCCTTAGCCTCAACTCCCCCTGAAACTTGATCTCGAGCTTGATTAGGGTTTGCTAGAGAAACCCTAAAAATTCAATCTTTGACTTTCACACTTCTGAATGGATGGAAGAATGTGTCTTGCTGAGCTGATCAACCTAGCATTCTTCAATTTTGAAATCTCCAAAATTTGACCCCTCAAAATTGCCTTCGAAACTTCTGGATCTTCTGGATAGGAACCCATACTAGGGTTTGATGAAGCCCACCCTTCTGTCCAATCAAAAGGTTCGATCCAAGGCTCTAAAATCTTATTTTTCTGAGGAGCTTCCAGTCGTGGACTCCGATTCCAAAAATTCTAACTTTCTCCGAAACCCTAAATTCTGGAAGCCATGAATAAAGGTGCTCCAAAAATAACTCTGTTTTGACAGAAATATGCACCTGATTGTTTCTGCTATAACTCTGAAATTTCTGCTCTACAGGGTCTGAAAATGTTTTCTGCAGTAGCCTGACCTGTCATCTTTCCATCCTGACAGGTCTGACCTCAATTGGATTTTCTGAGAGAGAGTTATGCCAAGTGTCGCAACATGACCTGTTTATGGGATAAAACAGGAGAGCGAACTTGTACGGAGTGCCACGTGTCACTGTTTGAACTTCGGCCTCTGAAAAATTTTCCTGAGATATCTGTCCCTGTTATCTTTCCATCCTGATAGGTCTGACCTCAATTGGACTCTCTGAGAGAGAGTTATTCCAAGTGTCGCAACGTGACCTGTTTATGGGATAAAACAGGAGAGCGAACTTGTACGGCGTGCCACGTGTCACTGGTTCACCTTCGGCCTCTGAAAACGTTTCCTGAGATAGTACAGTCTGTGTACTACCTGTCACTTTTTACTAAATTTCATTTGGAGCTTCCTAGCCCAAGTTATGACCTTTTTTCCAAGGTCACCTGATTTTGACTGAGATCTGGAAGAGGCAGAAACCCTAACTTGTACTGATCATAACTTACAAAGTACAACAAATCTGAGGATTCCCTTTGGACACAATGTACTTGGGGATGTTATCTTCGACCTGTAAACGTTTCAGACCCTGAACCTTCGCCAAAATGGATTTATAGCGAAAGTGCCACGATGACTGGTTTTTGCTATGTAAAACCCTAACCTTCAAATTGTCGTAAGTAAAGCAAGTGTCGTAAGTGCCATACCTTGTCTTCCTTCAGGTTAGCTCTAATACCATGTTAAGATTTAATATGATAAGACAGAAAATAGCAGCATTACATTCCATTTCACAATAATAGCATATACAATATCACTGAAGAAACAACAAGCATAGCATAAACACAAGAGACAGAGATTTATCCTGGGAAACCCTCATGGGGTAGAAAACCCAGCAAAGCTTCCTCAATATAGATGACCAGCAATATACAAAGATGCAAACCAAAGACATGATCTCCTCCTTCACCATAGAAGACCTCTCCTCCACAAGTGCGCCTCTCTCAAGTGAGTGTGTGTGTCAAATGAGGAACACACCTCCTCTATTTATACACTACACTGACATGTATTTTACACAAGTACATGTAGGCTCGTATTTAACCATTAGGTTAAATACCCTATTATAACTGACTGGGCCGACCCCCACATGGTGGGTCTAATAACCCTAGTTACCACAACCAATTTGGAGGAATAAACATCTCCGGATTCATAGTATAATCACATCGGAGGTATGGAACATCTCCGGAATAAATAATATACAAATATAATATTCTTAGAAGTTACAATATTCAACAGTTTGCCCATTCATTGAGAGGATGTTGCTCTAAGATAAAGCCACATTGAAATCTCTTCTTACTATGCAATTTTTAATTTTTTCCTACTCTTATAATCTATTAGAGTTCATTAAAAACTCAACTTTTCCCTCTATTGTACCGGGGCATAAACATTATATATCTTGATTAAGAACCCTACATCTTTTTTTCCAACACAATCATGAGATAGTGTGGAGTTGTAAAATGTGTTATTTTCTTAAAAATCCTTGCATCCCAAAAGGTACTTATTCCACTTGAGGCTTCCATTGCAATGATAGTGCATACTGACTGCTTTTCCACCATTTCGTGCCTATTTCTAGAACTTATTTCTCCTCCATTTTACTCTTCTAAACGAGCAATATTTTTTAGAGCTCATTTACCATCCCTGAGTATTAATATCCCACCTAGGTACTATAGAGGTTGGTCTCATGATCCTACTTGTCCAATTTTGACTCAAATTGACCAAATGAACTATTTGAGTGATCCATCCCAATATTCAAGGGTGTAATCTTCTATTTCTGGCATGTGAGAGTGATTTTAGGGCTATTTTTGGCATGTTAGGGAACATCCCTCAAATGAGGGATTTCACCCCTTATTTTAGGGTCCTACCTTGCATGTTTGACATCCTAAAGTAATTCTAGGAACTTAACTCCACTAATCAAAGATAGAGAGAACCCTCTTTTACTATTTTGATAAGATATCACCCTTTTTCACTATTATGTGTAGATTCCTCTAATTTCTAACCTTTTCAAATCACCTAACCCCTGTAGATATAGAATCCCAACAAAGGGGTCAAGACCAAAACATCCTAGCTATGCATGAGAAGGAAAGGATTAACAATTTAAATGAGACTGAGAAGTACTACATGGAATGTTATCTGATAAGATACTGGCTATTCGAATTGTGTTTTGTGGTAGAGAATAAATGTTTACAAATTCAGATTATACCAAGCCTCAATGACACCCTCTAATATGTGAACTATTTTGTTGCAAACAATAGATATACTACACTGTATTTTATTTTGCTACATTTTCTAATTCAAGAGAGATATTTATAAAATGTCTGATTTCTCATTTTGTCTTAACAAGGACACATGGATTGTCCAGAGACATCTTCCATTAGTGCTAGACAAAGACATGTGATGTAGGCAGGTATATTCAATTGTTAATATGAAATATATTTATCTTGTTTGATACATTTTGACATGTTTTGACATGTTTTTTAATATGTGGAAAATTCTTATCAGGCACAGCTTCACAGCTTCATGGTGAAGCAAAATTGGTATGCAACAACACTCTGTCAGGTCATCATCAGGTAAATTCAATCGTTATTCAATTTATGCTCAAGTCTATATAAACACAAATATTCTTTTACACATCTTTCTAAGATCTTGTTGTGCACAGGTGGTGTCTCTCACAATGATAGGTGTCTGTCTGAGGGGTCTACAGGTGTCGGTGGACAAACTCAGAGGACACGCTTAGTGCTTTATTCTTCAAATACGGTATCGCCAGGTAGAGATTGTTTACATACATTCTGATTAGAATTCTTGTTTGACATGTTTTTTAATATGTGGAAAATTCTTATCAGGCACAGCTTCAGGGTGAAGCAAACTTGGCTTCTATGCAACAACACTCCGTGAGGTCATTGTCAGGTAAATTCAATTGTTATTTAATTTATGCTCAAGTCTATATAAACATCAATATTCTTTTACACATCTTTCTAAGATCCTGTTGTGCACAGCTGGTGTCTATCACAATGACAGACGTCTGTCTGAGGGGTCTACAGGTGTCGGTGGACAAACTCAGAGGACATGCTTAGTGTCTTATTCTTCAAATATGCCATCGCCGGGTAGAGATTGTTTACATACATTCTAACTAGAATTCTTGTTTGACATGTTTTTTAATATGTGGAAAATTCTTATCAAGCACAGCTTCACAGCTTTAGGGTGAAGCAATCTTGGCTAGTATGTAGCTAAACTCCCTGAGGTCATCGTCAGGTAAATTCAATTGTCATTCAATTCACGCTCAAGTCTATATAAACATAAATCTTCTTTTACACATCTTTCTAAGATCTTGTTGTGCACAGGTGATGGCTCTCCAAATGACAGACGTCTATCTGAGGGTGGGTTTACAGGGGCCGTTGGACAACCACAGATGACACCCTTAGTGTCTTATTCTTCAGATACGCCATCTCCAAGTAGAGATTGTTTACATACATTTTGACTAGAATTTTTGTTTGACATGACTGTTTTATTTGTGAAAAATTACATGATTTTTTGTGTAAACTTACATGCGATTGCCAATTTTTGGTTTCCTACAGAGGATTTTGGACATTCTAACAATAATGATGGTGTAGAAGACTTTATTTCTATTTCGCACCATGTTCATGCTAATGTAGAGGTTCCATCAGGTATTTATAATGAACACATTTTATTTAAATATTTATAATTTGATTGACAAATTATATATATAGTTTTTAATACTTGCACATGCATTTTATTTCTTACAGGGTTTGCTGCTCCTAATCCTAATCCACCTCCCCAGACAAGGAGAGGTCGTCGAGTGCATCAGTATGCTCGCAATGAAAGATATGATCCTCTTTATAGCCATCCTAGAGATGTTCCCGAGGAGACTCCTTGGGAAGACAACATCGCTATGTTGACTATGGAAGAGATGAAGGAGCATTCATCGAGATCGCAGGCAGAACTTAACACTTTAAATATCTCTTTTGGTACTCAACAATGTCTCTAGATTGTTTTGCACAATCTAAATAGTTTGATTGAGACATATCTTCGGGTTGTACCATCAACCCATATTTTTCATGACCTGATGTGTAGGAGGCGGTTGTCTGTGATGGGTCGCCACAAGTTTGAAGAAATAAAAAAAGTTGTCACAAAAGAAATGGTCTTTTCATGTTTTGACTTGCGGCCTGAAGACAAAAAAGGTCTAAAGATCGCAAGATTCAATGATCCACTGATTGCACCCCATATTGATTCCAGGTTCCTGTGTGCATATGGGAAGTTCCCAAATAATGATGAGGCTCCTCAGTATTTTGTTAAGATGTTGATTGCAGAGTTCCGGTTTCACATCGACCCCAACTATACAGATATGCGATCTAGTTTCTATGGTGCTTGCAAAGGTCGTACATATGAACGACCTGATGCATGACAAGATGTTCAGTATAGGCGCCCGATGCCTCGGTTAGTACAGCCACATCCTAGAGTCATTTCTTTGCCAAAGGAGTTGGAAATGACATCCCAAATAGAAAGAGGGGTGAGGGAAGAGATAAGAGAGCATGTTGGGGCTACATTGGCGGGGGTGGAAATTGGCATAAATACTTTGTCATCTTCAACCAGTATGGATGAAGGCCCATTTGATGATTATTCTGATGATCGCTTCAAAAGCATGACTCGATTAGAGCTTGAGCAGTATGCAACATACTGTAGAGATAATTATAAGCGAGTCATCGCTGGACAAAATCAAAATAGAGGCATGGTATGTAAGTATGCAATAATATATGAAATTTATTATATGAAATCTAATTTTTTTATTCTCCAAATCTAATGTCTATAAATTATATGGAATTTATGCAGTATACCAGATTCATGAATGATGACAACTTTGATGATACGGATTTTATTGACCGGGAAGAAAAAGAGGCTAGTGGCACGAATACGCATGTTGAGGAAATTCTAGTTTCACAATTTCCACAGGGGATGCAGGTATGCATAGACCTGTATCATGTCTTCTAATCATGGGTCTTAGCTTTAGCTCCTGGTTTTATGAGTATTCTGTGTTATATATAGAATACTCAATTTATATTCTGTACTATACTTTATATCTAGAGTAAGTAGGGTAATATATATAGAATACTTAATTTTTGTTATGTACTATACTTTCTACCAGTTAATTGTTGTATATTTTAGGTGAATGCCCGTTTGTCAAAGTTAGTATATGTTTGTAGGCAATTTCATCCATGCAGATACATGTTATTTGAATGGTGTACACATTACTTAATTGCCAACAACACTAAATTTAAGATTGATATCAGATACCTTGCCCAAAATGAGGCTTTAGGGTTGTTCTGTGCATTTTTTACTGTTAAAAATGGTTGTTCGTGCCCAGATTCTGAGATTAGGGTTTTTTCATGCCCAGAAGACTAGCCAAAATAGTTCCCAATGTTCCCATAACTGAGAATGAAGAGGTTTATTACTGTTACGATCCATAAAACTATCCAAAATAAGCTTAGAACTGCCCAAAATTAATGTAACTGCTTGTTTGATGGCTGGTATACGTCTGTAGGCAATTTCATCCATGCAAAGATGTGTTATTTGAATGGTGTTCACATTACTCAGCTGCCAACAACACTAAATTTAAGATTGATATCAGATACCTTGCCCAAAATGATGTTTTAGGGTTGTCTATGGATTTCATCTATCCTTTTTTTTATAGTGAGTGTGTGTCAGCTTTAGTCATTGTTCCAAAAATGGGAATAAATTAGAGGGTGTATGTATATTGCAGAGAACTCAAAAATGAAAAACGAAATTACCTTATCATTAAGGAATTAGAAGTATGTCATGCTAATGAGTGAAGGCATAGTTGCATGCCTTCCAATTTTTTTCTAGCGATTGGAGCGTCTTAGCTAGGGTTGCGATCCACGTAGCCTAGAGTAACGTGAGCCCTCATGCTTGGCCCCCGTGGGCCTACAATGGCTGCCTCTGAGCATGCGACTCCTTCCCCCAGCAAACGGTGGTGTTTACTGGACGTTGCTTTCCGTGAGCTGGTCGATTCCACCCCTCCTCCTCCTGCCCCCTCTGATCCCCCTGATCTCAGTTTCATTAAGCAAGCAACCGCCCCTTGCATCCAGATCCTGTCGACAGCTTCCAAACTCAAAGCCTTGGCATTAAATGAGCGTGGACTGATTGGTCAGTTCACCGGAATTTGGCCCTCTCCAAAATCCATGGATGCATGGATCAACAAAAACTGGATGCCCTTGATCTCTTGAGGGCTGCAGCACTGCTATTGTGGTAAGGGCTTCTTCACTTTTCTCTTTGAGCATAAATCTGATCGGGATCTCATCTTTAGAAGCGGGCCTTATTTCATTGGACCACAGGATCTATACCTGAATCGATGGAGTCTCGCCTTTGATCCAGAAAAAGATGTTCCATCGGTAGTCCCTGTATGGGTGCGTCTGCCTCATCTCTCGCTCCACTGTTGGAACGACGACACCCTACAATTAATCAGGAACTCTCTCGGCAAATATATTGATAAAGCAGAACCTAAAGGACCCCTCTTCTCTTGTGCCAAAATTTGTGTGGAAGTAGATCTTGAAAAAGGCTTACCAGAAGAAGTAATCCTGTCTATGGATGGTTGGGAACACTTACAAAAGGTAGACTACGAACAATTGCCATTTAAGTGTAAAAAATGCCATGAATATGGGAATTTCGTTAAAAACTGCCCCAAATCGGTCCAAGAAAACCTTGAGAAAGCCCCTAAATAAGGATGGCAACAAGTCAAAAAAGGTAAAAAAAGCACCTACACTCCGGCTGGATCTCCATCCTTAATCTCCTCCGGAACTCCTCCAGAAACTCAAGAAGTCATTACATCAAATCAGTTTTCAAATCTCTCTACTGAAGAAGGAGAAATAGAACCCGCACAAGAACTAGCAGATCCTAGAACAGCTGAAAACATCAATCCCACTCCCCCAAACATTGGAGCTGTGGCCAAACCTATAGAATAAATCTCCACCACTCCCGGTGGCTCTTGGGCAGATAAGGTAAAAAGCAAATTTATCCCTTCTTCATCAAATTTGGACACCTCCATGGAATCAATGGAAGAAGTAGAAGAAGTGCAGCCTCCCAACACAAGAGGAAGGAAGTCTCATAAATATCATAGAGAAATGGAGACAGAAAGAGAACTCAAGCTGGGCAGACAGAAAATCCTGGAGGATATGAAGATACTGCAAAACCAAAAAAATCAAGCTAGCGCCAAGGAAGGAAGGTCTCAAGCAGGATCTCAATCCACCAGGAAATAATGTTGATTGTCTCTTGGAACTGCAGAGGTATGGGTGGATTAAACAAGCCCAAAGCATTAAAAAAAAATTTGAAATAAAAAAAACCTGATCTCATGCTGATCCAAGAGACCAAAATGCAGGACGTGGAGATCTTGGTTCTCTCCCGTTCTCTATGGAAAGATAGCCAAGGCTCGGCTCTATGTGCTCGCGGGGCATCTGGTGGTATTGCCACATTGTGCTCCAACAAATTCTCAATCATCTCCACTTATGTAAACACACACTAGCTATTAACTGAAATCAAAGACAATGACATCAACGATCTCTTCTCCGTGTGTAATGTCTATGGACCAAACCACCACAGGGATAAGATCAACTTTTGGAATGATCTTAGCAACCTCAAAAACAATATGAATGGGAAAAAACTCATATTAGCAGGTGACTTCAATGTTACAAAATCTGGGCAAGAAAAAAGAGGTGGAAGCATAGTCCATGACCCATTTGGAGAAAAGCTGGAAGATCTCCTTGCTGAACTGGATCTTGTCGACATTCCTCTCAAAAATTCCAAATACACTTGGAACAACAAAAGATGTGGAGTGGGACATATAGCTGCAAGACTAGATCGATTTTTGGTAAGTGCTTCCTTTTTTAATTCAGATCTTTTACTTACTGCTACTGCTTTTCCTTGCTCATCCTCGGACCACAAACCCATTTGCCTTGACATCTCGCCGCCTGCCAATCTTGGACCCATTCCTTTTCATTTCAACCATCTTTGGTCTCACCATCAAGATTTCCTGGACATTGTCTCACACTCTTGGTCTAAAACTTTTGAAGGATCCCCCATCTTTATTTGGGAGTTCAAACTCCGTGCAGTAAAGTTAGCCCTCAAACATTGGGCTAAGACCTCCTTTAAAAATCCAAGTCACCAAAAAATAAGTTGTCAATCTCCAACAAAGGATGGAATCTGAGGAAATCTCCCACTCTCTCCTCTGCAGTGCCCCTCTATCCGGAAGGGCACGGGAGTTCTAGAATTTGAAATCAAGTTTGTAACCAGCTCCTACGGAGTTGTTTTTCTTTCTTATTTATTTCAGTAATAAATAAGTATCATTATGCTTTCGTTATACTAATTTTCTGCATAATTTTAGTGATTAGAAAATGTCTAGCAGCATACAGTGCACCTACATATAGTAATTTTAATAACACACATAAATTGTAATTTCTTGCATAATACCCAGTATATTGAAATATAAATCATTTTTCTAACTACCAGTAGAATACCTGGATCGATGTAGTTTGTATATTGTTCCCTTGCTCCTGCAGCCTTTCCCGTCCAAGATTTTTGCTCCCGCAGACTTTTTGTTCCAAGCCTTTATACCAAAATGGATGAACCACCCTGCCAACCAGCTCTTATCGTGCTGGCCCTAGGAAACCGACGGGTTTCCTAGCCCCCAAGCCCACAAACCAATAATCCCGACAGCATCCTTCCTTAGTACCTTTCCATAGTTCAAGAGTTAACCCCACCTCATTCTTTTGAGTTTCCCACCTCCTCAAAGCTTCGAGTTATCCCCCTCCTCGGCATTCCTCCTTCTCATCAAAATACTAAGTGTACTTATCCCAAAAACCAACCCCCACCCCCCTTCATCTCCGTGAAGCCATTGCTTTATAGATCCCTTTTCCTCCTCCACTTGTCTTCCTGTTTACTCCACCGCCTTCCAAAAAACCCTCGAGCCCCCAAAACATTAAATTGATGGCTTGCTTTACAATCCAATTCATAATAGATATTATTTTATAGTACTTATTTTCTCGAGCAGTCCAATGGTATTAAGACTAGTTAGGTTGGATTTGATGGGTTCAATGTACCTTATTTAATGATTCTCGAAATTTTCCATTTAGGACATTCATGAGGCGGTGGATTCAATATTAGTCTTGTCCTCCATTTAATATGTTGATTAAAATAATACTTAAATACTATCATGTTGACCCTTGGAAATTTGAAATGGTAGTTTGTTTTTAATTATAAATATATAAAAAATCAAATCTCAAATCGGTTGTCTGACATGACAGTAATTTATGAATATAAATTTAATTGAGTTTTTTTATCTTAACCTTCCTCATTTAATAATTTAATAATACTCCTTTCTCGTTTCATAACAATAAATTAATTAATTTAATAATGCAAACACGTTCACTTACCCACTTATGATTTATTTTATTCCAATAAGGACACATTATCATTATTAACATTAGTTTAAATAATAACAATAATAACAATATTAATTAATAATAATATTAATATTAAATAATCATAATAATAAATATTAATGGTGATTTAAGTACCTTAGCACTAATCTAACATACCTAATTAATAAATGAAGTACTCTTAGGGGTTTAATTAATCAATATTAACAATTAGATAGTACACGCTTCCAGCATTAATGTTTATCTGCTATACTTCCTATTTCCGATACCTTCACTTGATGAGAATTACAATTGGCGGCAATTATTTTAATTGTTCATTACAATGTTTACATATATGACTAATTAAATTATTTTATACATAAGCAAATCGATCATCTATTACTCATGTCGTTTACCCAAACCTTAACTGAGTTATCTATGACAACTTATAACATTGTTAAATATTGATAAGTATGTCGTAAACTGATACTATCGCACATGTACAAAATGTGCATGCGTGGCCAGCGTATGCACAGGTATGACAGGTACTATAAACATACATCATATTTCCTATGCTTAGCAGCTAACTAATACTAATAATACTTCATGCAAATAGAACAAGTATGTTACATTTATCATAACATTACTTAAAACATCATTGATTTCATTTCGTTATTTTTATGATTACATCAGTTCAATCAATCAAGTACAAGGAAATGTACCTACTACCACTAACTCAAGATCAAGGAATACCCAACCCTCAACAGTACTCACTAAAATATCCTCCCATCCTAACCTGCGTCCGCATCCTCCCTATCCTTCCTCTGCTAGTACAAAAGTGGATGTCAGCTATACTGACCTAGCCACATAGAACGTGAGAGCGGTAGCGTCGGCTAACTAGCGGACCTAACCTCTCCTAGCAGGCATCCGACCATCGTCATCGCAACAACTTGGGGAGCGTGTCTCAGCACGGCCCTCCCACGACCTCGGGTATCATAGAAACATAGGGTGGGCAATACCTCCATCCCTCTCAACATACTGGGTCTACGCCCTTATCAACTCATACTTTGTTGCTCTCGAGATTATTGGTTTGTGTCATCGTATCATCAACTTTGGTAAACAAGGCTCTCTGCAAAATAGGTACTATACCATACTTCGTATCAAGTATCCCGCTATTACATAGCCCCGATGTCCTGCAGATTAGTACTTTGCATCCATACATTTATAACAATATTTCCATTCTATCATCGTCTGATCCATATTGCCAACATCATTTATTTCCTCACATAAAATCATTAAATCGATCACAGCATAAATACCACATCATATATATCACATTTCATCCAGGACGATTATTAAACAGATACTATCATTATGAAATAAAAGAATCTCGTGATGACTACAACATAGTAACCACATAAACCAAATAACATCATGAGGATGGTAACATCATAACATCCTAACCGTAGTATCAGCATGGGCACAGTAACATCCTAAACATAGTAGCAACATATCATCATGTCTAACATGCCGAAAATATAGTTCACTCTGTCTAGCTGAGTCGAACAGATAGTAAGCAAATAAAGTGAAAGGTGTCTAACTCATAAACACGCCTAGTCAAAATATGGGGCGTTACATACACCCACCCTTAAGGAAACTTCGTCCCGAAGTTATGGTCATAATAATGCAGGGAAAATCTTGATGCATAATCTCTTCATTCTTCCAAGTAGCAGATGTTGACTATACTAGTCCTAGTTAGCTTTGACTTGACCGAATATGTCGATATTATCTTATGGTTTTACTTCTTTTATCCCCTGATATGTATTCTAATAATTTAAGAAAAATTTAGATTAATCCTTCTATCGAATCTCAATATTATATCTAGAATGCCTAAGGTTATAATCAAGTGCTATCCCCCTTAGTATCCTACTTCTTCCGTTTAGCAATATCCTTTAAGTTATAACATCCAGAGGGGTTTACTCATTACAAAAGCTTATATTGATCCAACTTAGCATGAAATAATCAACGATTTAAAATGGAGGTATTTAGAACCCATAACTTGTATTCCCTCGACACACAACTACCAAGGAACCTTAAGGTTGGCATACCTCTCTGAGGGGAAGAAGGTTCATTTCCTTTAAATCCTAAGGTCATACATTATTATTTCCTTATCGGTAATAAGCAATAACAAAACTATTGTAACATTTATTAAAGTAGGAGGAATTTTATTGTTTACAAGGTTTTCATGACTATCTCTTATCAAAATACAAACGTTACCATGTTTATTTATTATTTTCTCCTTTTCAAACTAATATAATCTATTGGGAAACCATTACTTCTTCAATTCCTTAAGAATTTCATAGCCATTTTGTTCCCACCCTCACAATCGCAAAGGTAATTACTTGTATTTATCCTAGTATACCATTGTATTTTTGTACATCACCACTCTTCCTACACCAACAAGCAACCTTCATTGACTTTGTAAAGGTCTTAATCTAATCCTACAAGTTGAACCAAACATCTTTACTTAACATATTCAATCATATTACAACTTCATAACCACTGCTTTAATCGGGTTAAGCTGAGGATTGTGTTAAGATTCTTATGACTCTCTTATTATTACCCAATATCATCACTATATTAGGTATGATTAATCCAAAATTTTCTCAAAAAAAACATATCACACCATTACTCCAATTCATTATTGCTCTTAACTTAATTATTCCAAAGCCATGTTCCCTCTTCATAAAATAGTCTTTTAACGAACTCTGTATGCAATCTCCTTGTTTAAGTACATGGTGTTTTCCTTAATGTGATTCAAAAGGATACTCGGTCCTTATATTAAGCAAATTTATTTCCATCCATTATCTTATCTAAAGAATATTTAATGTATTTTCTTAGTCTTAGCTCTTCTCTTTTTTTTTTTTCTCTTTTTTTTTTTTTTTTTTTTTTTTTTTAAAACAATTTCCACTATCATTCCTCAACATGATCACCAAAGTACAAAACTTGACAAGTCCACCCATAGTTGATTATAACCCAACCTAATCATCATGTCTATAGATAAAACCTAATTACGTAATATCGTAGACCACAAAATAATGAGGCATATTGTGAAGACATATAGTTGCCTTCCGAGATTTAGGATCTAGTCACATAACGTATTCCTCATCTTATATCATAATTCACACTCAAAACTTCATGGGAATAGTCGTAAGGAATCTCCTAAGTGATATATTGTCGTCATAAAGCAAATAACAAGTCTCTTTATTTATTTATTTATCAGTTTCTTTTTCTTATTTATTTATTTTAATCTATGTAGAATAAAAGTTTTTTTTTTTTTATTAGAAAAAAAAAAAAAAAAAAACTAAAATAAACAAATTGAATACATTAATTGATGCTTTGTAAGTAAATTTGTTGAGGCAATGATCCCCGCTATAAGTTTCACAATTGCATCATGCCCATTCTCGTCTATTGAAAAGGACATCTATAACACTCGTGTAACTGAGGAAATTGAACACCATAGCCTACTCTCTTATCATGGATATGGGGTCCATCTCTAACCCTCTTCTAATTACCATAATCAACCAATTAATTAATTAATTTTTATTTTTGTTGTTTGTTTGTTATCCTTTTACATGTTTGAACATTAATATATGATCGATCTCGACCTCCCTGTGTCCTAACCATGATGGTTACTGCTTCACGACTACACATCAAATCGTCGTAATTTAAGTGATAGCAAGTTGTAATTAAACACATTCTCAATTCTACGTTCATGAGGACAAATATCTTTCTCATACTAAGGGAGAAACTCTGTGGAAAGGCTATGGATACACGATATAATTGATCACTATAACCAGTGTCACTAATGAAATTGCGAGGCAACATACGTTGTGGGTCGTTTTACAAAGGTCTATAGTTTCGGGACGTTTCGATCAAGCCATTCTGAGGCTACCTGGTACTAAATACACTAGCTAAAGTCTTACTCGGTAGATTGTCTAATCTCTACTAACTCTGTACTAATTTGACATGTACCTAACCCTATAAAATTGATTATAGAGTTCAATTTCAAGATTTAATTAATTAATTAATTAATCACTTAATTGTATGTCATTTATCTAACATAATGTCAAATTAATTACCTTACCTTATATTTAAACCGTTAAAACAATATGTAACTTTTAAGGTTAACATAAAGAAAAATCCACAATTTCAAATATTTTATATGGATATCAAATTTAAAAAATTGAATAAAATTTTAAATAACTAACTATCTAAAATTAAGCAATCTGTAATAACAACTTTATGTAAATTTTAAACTCCATTTAATAATCAAAAATTTAAAAATAAATAATAAACAAAATAAAAAAAATTTAATAATTTCAATTAATTATATCAAGGCCACCCGTCCTCACTAGGTCGTCTATATTTTTTTTTTTTTTTATATAGATAAACATATTTCATCATTAATTAAAATCTGATATAGATATATCATTAATTTAGACATTAATCAAAACATCTAATCAACATCAATTTTAATTTTAATTATTTTTAATTTTAATATATTTTTTTTGTTTTAATTTCAAAAATCTCCGTTGATTTTGAGACTTAATGGAACTATAGTTTTGAATTTTTAAACATTTTATAATGATGATTTTACACATTTTTTTTTTTTTTTTTTTTCTTTTATTTCAATTTTGTTTTATAAAATTTTAACCTAACCCTAGCCTAATCCCTAGCTAATAGCTCTCTCTCTCCACAGGGCACGCAACCCTTATTTCCCACGCGTCCCTGACTTGCCCTCGGATCCCCATCCTTTCACCTCCAAGGAAGCCTATGGTTCAAGGGCGCCCACGTGAGGGTCTCCTGCATGCTTGCCATGTGCCGGTGTGCATGCTACCAGGTGGACTCTGGCGAGGAGCCCTAGCTGAAGGCGATCTTCTTTATATCAAGTCTCCACCTTCCTCGCGCGCGCGTGAACTCTCATTTCTTCTCCTGCTGGCTCAGCAACTCAGTGATGCCCTTCTTGGTGCCTCGAGAGTGTTGATGCCATGGAACCATGATTAAATTTCTCTCATGAGGTTTAATGCATGTCTAGGTTTATAGAGTGTATCCAGGCTTCATGGTAGCCGCAGTGTTTATGAAAACAACTAAAAATATACATACCTGCATTTTGTTGAATAAGCTTAACACGAGATCTACATTCTTCATTGGCCAAGATGCCAGGAACCTCTCGGTGCAATTATCTCTATGCAAATCCACGCCCGTGGAAACGTTACATTCACTAAGGAATCTAGAGAAGAAAACGATATCGTTGGCAGGGCTAACGCAGTGGCTCCACCACAGAAACTCTACAACAATCGCCATTAACAATGAGGGCTGTGAGCAGAACAGTTCTTCTCAATATCTCTGTATCTTGCAGGCAGGCCTGGGTTGCCGATAAATCCCTATCAGAAGGCAAACTCATACATGCCCACATGACCAAGAGGGGTTTTCGGTATTCATCGAAGATTCAGCGAGCTTGGTCAGGTGCAGCTTTGAAGGTAATGAAAGAAATCATTTTTTTTTTCTATTTACAGTCCCAATATCTGATGATTTTTTATTTTTATTTTTATTTTTACATATTTCATTGCTCCCGAATTCGCGGATGGTTATCGAGTTTTCTAGTGCTGTTGTTAGGTGCGATTCCTTCTTCCTGAATTCGCTAGACTACAGGTCCTTGTTGCTACCGCGTTCTGGTGCTGTTTTGTAATGCAAATCCCAAGCCTTCCGAGAGCTGGTTATAGCAATTCGCTTGGCGTTGTTGGAACCGGTATTTTCTTTCTGCTAAGTTTTCACTCAGCAAAATACCCTTTCCCATTGGAAAAAAAAGAATGCTCAGAGATTATCACACAGCCGTTCAGCAGCTAACAGTTCCTTGCATTTCTCTTTAAGCTCGACCCATTTCCTTCCACGCCGTAACAAGGCCTCTCTTAAGACTTCCATCCTCTACTGGTATTTACTAATGCCATATGCTCTAGCTTTTATTTTTAATTAATTAGTTGATGAGATATGGTAACAATCAATTTATGTTGGATTGGTAGAAAATAGAGAGAGAGTTTGTGTAGCTATTCTCCTGGCGCAACCTTGGTGCCTCGAAAGACACTTTGGAAGTCGTCAGAAGCTCCTTCATGTTCAATGTATGACCAAGTTAATCCATGCATGATTCTGGGCATTTGACCGTCATAATCCTGGCATGTTACTTTTGTGTTTGCACTTGGGCTTTTCTTAATAGTTCAAATGAGAAATCAAGTGCACGGGTTCTTGATTCAATTTCCTTCCTATATCTTTAGTTTGACGTACTGCCGCCACTACTGCTTCCCGTACCCTTAAACAGATCAATGGCTGGAACATACCCTTAAACAGATCACTGGAACATCTATGTTGTTGCCAGGTGCAGAGGATTTGTTTAAACAATGTGATTTCCTATCCGATCATGCCTTCAACCATTCTCATGTAATCGATGCATAATTGAGGTGCCATCTAAAAAAAAAAATTGTCGGAGAGCTAGATGTCAATTCGATATTTGGGATATTCAATTCTCCGCTCCTCCAATAACTAATGGAATTCCGTATCCACCGGCCCATGCAAGCCACAGTGGCGTCAAAGCTTCGATTCTCACAATATCGAATTGAATTCTTTCTTTTGAGCTTCTTATGCCACCAGTACATCGTTTCCACTGGGAACGGAGCCGAGCTGTTACAGATAGCCGAGCTTTGAATTCTACTTAAAGAAACAGCTTCACAATTAGCTGAGAATCAATGAAAGGGAGCTAGCCATGGCGTAAAGGATACGATGAAGGAGGCCCTCTATATCCTCTCTTCCCTGGACGAAGTCGTACTTAAAATAGGAGAGGGCGCCCTTGTTATTATAACACTCTGAGAGGGATAATACTAAAAATCAACTAGTAAATTACTACAGGTTGTGTGAATCCACAATACAGTAAATCGAGACCACTTGGAATAGCTCTCAGTATTACAGGATTGGACGACTGCATGCTTTACATTTTTTTGTTTGGGAGTTTGAGGTCTCTCTGTCATCAATTGTAAAGAAATGGCTCCCATTTGTATCAGTTTTATTACCCCAGCCACGAAGCCTTACATACCCACATTGTCGATGTTGAAACCATTTGTATCAACTTATGCAGTTATTGCCAAAATGGCTCCTTTGTTTCCATCTCCAGCCATGCATTCCGTCGTATGTGGTCATTCAAACAGAGGGTTGACAAGGAACGCATCTAAAGTTCGAGGCAGCCTACAAGAAAGGTCAGAAGTCGATCCAAGAGCTGGAATTCCTTTGTACAAACCCAAATCTTATCAAGTTCTAATTGGCGATGCAGCAAAGGCTCTCATCTACGCACTTGATGATGGCAAAACCCGTGTTGAAATTGAATTTCCTCCCCTGCCAAGCAGTATTTCTTCATATAAGGTATTTATAGCATCTATTGCCCGAAGAGGTACATTTCATGAATGTTTGATTGTAATTTCAAATCACGATCCAGTGTGAATTGAATGGAGTAAATTTTGAATTCTATGAATGTTTAGAATTTAGCTAGGTGTAATGCATTCAGTCTATGGTAGAATAAATTTGGTTGGATAAGGCTTAATCCACTTCAAATTTGACCATACACACAGTTTCGTGGATTCTCATTGAGATAATAAAATGGTTATAGTGATTGTTCTAAAGGTACCAACCAGCGACCAAGAGGTACATAATGTTGCTATCTGGCATGGAGCTACAATGCAGGGGAAACCAGAAACAACAGATAAACTAGCTCAACACTAAAATTAACCATGAACACAATACCTGGAATCTAAGACCTAAACACGCTCAAATATTGAAACAGGATTTTTCCACAAATCCCAACGTCATTAAATACAATCTGACATTCATCCTGTTTGTTCCTAAGGATACATCTCAGCCCTTTAAACCGGGAACTTTGCTCAGTTTTTATATACATATATATAAAAGCTAAAATATAGAATAAAAGATAATGTGTTGCTTCAAATGGAAGTGCCAGAAACTAAAGGGATCCATCGATGCTTGCAAGCAATTCTCCCAAAATCACACGCACTTCTCTTCGGTGGTCTAGGTTGTGAGGTAGATGAGAATTTCAAGTACAAACAACAGAAAATCCTGCTACTACTGCTTACTGGTAATCCCACTTATATCACAGAACACCTAAATACTCGCCTCATATATGCTTTAACTTTGCAATTTCTATAATTTGTGATTGGGATATGAAATCTTACAGATTAATTAAACGGTATTTGATCTGACGTGGAGTCTGGAGCTTGAGTTTGGATAGTAATTAACGCTCCAAAAACAAAACTCTATGCTTTTGATCAATATGCATTGAAACTTTTAAAGACAGATTTCTGGAGAAATTTAGTGCTCAGAAACAACAACCCGACAATCTAGGGAAGAAATCACTGAAAGTTGTAAACAGTGTAGGTTTGATTGGGTCATATTTAGGCTAATGAAGTTGGGAATCAGTACACCCAGCCGATCTGTGGAAAACAACAGTCCATACAGACTATAATATTTTTACAGTGTAATATTTTTACAGGTATTTTGGTGATTCTTTTTCAGATTTTGTATCGAGGAAAAGACTTCTTGTTTTTGTTTGTTTTTTTTTTTGTTTTGTTTCCTTGTTGTGCCAAATATATATAGATATGTATTCCTATGGTTGAAATAAAATTATCTTATCTTCTTTTATTTGATAATATATATATGCAGTTTGATAATTCCAAAATAAAATAAAAGAAAATTTTCACATCATTATTAATTTGCATAATGGAAAGAATATATATATGTATATTTTTCTTTTAGCTTACTAATGTAATTTATGTTTGTGTATTTTGCAAGTAATCCATAACTGTGTATTTTGCAGGTAATCCGTAACTAGGTATTGGATTGTTGGCGTTCAATTTTGGAGACAAGGTTTTGTCCTAAGTTCCATGTTATTTAAGTAAGCTTAGACATAGTAAAATTTAGGATAGTTAGGTGTGTAAAGGCCTCTTGAGGTCCGAGTTTTTGAGCCAGTGGCTCTGATACCAAATGCAGTGCCCCTCTATCCGGAAGGGCACGGGAGTTCTAGAATTTGAAATCAAGTTTGTAACCAGCTCCTACGGAGTTGTTTTTCTTTCTTATTTATTTCAGTAATAAATAAGTATCATTATTCTTTCGTTATACTAATTTTCTGCATAATTTTAGTGATTAGAAAATGTCTAGCAGCATACAGTGCACCTACATATAGTAATTTTAATAACACACATAAATTGTAATTTCTTGCATAATACCCAGTATATTGAAATATAAATCATTTTTCTAACTACCAGTAGAATACCTGGACCGATGTAGTTTGTATATTGTTCCCTTGCTCCTGCAGCCTTTCCCGTCCAAGCTTTTTGCTCCCGCAGACTTTCTGTTCCAAGCCTTTATACCAAAATGGATGAACCACCCTGCCAACCAGCTCTTATCGTGCTGGCCCTAGGAAACCGACGGGTTTCCTAGCCCCCAAGCCCACAAACCAATAATCCCGACAGCATCCTTCCTTAGTACCTTTCCATAGTTCAAGAGTTAACCCCACCTCATTCTTTTGAGTTTCCCACCTCCTCAAAGCTTCGAGTTATCCCCCTCCTCGGCATTCCTCCTTCTCATCAAAATACTAAGTGTACTTATCCCAAAAACCAACCCCCACCCCCCTTCATCTCCGTGAAGCCATTGCTTTATAGATCCCTTTTCCTCCTCCACTTGTCTTCCTGTTTACTCCACCGCCTTCCAAAAAACCCTCGAGCCCCCAAAAAATAAAATTGATGGCTTGCTTTACAATCCAATTCATAATAGATATTATTTTATAGTACTTATTTTCTCGAGCAGTCCAATGGTATTAAGACTAGTTAGGTTGGATTTGATGGGTTCAATGTACCTTATTTAATGATTCTCGAAATTTTCCATTTAGGACATTCATGAGGCGGTGGATTCAATATTAGTCTTGTCCTCCATTTAATATGTTGATTAAAATAATACTTAAATACTATCATGTTGACCCTTGGAAACTTGAAATGGTAGTTTGTTTTTAATTATAAATATATATAAAATCAAATCTCAAATCGGTTGTCTGACATGACAGTAATTTATGAATATAAATTTAATTGAGTTTTTTTATTTTAACCTTCCTCATTTAATAATTTAATAATACTCCTTTCTCGTTTCATAACAATAAATTAATTAATTTAATAATGCAAACACGTTCACTTACCCACTTATGATTTATTTTATTCCAATAAGGACACATTATCATTATTAACATTAGTTTAAATAATAACAATAATAACAATATTAATTAATAATAATATTAATATTAAATAATCATAATAATAAATATTAATGGTGATTTAAGTACCTTAGCACTAATCTAACATACCTAATTAATAAATGAAGTACTCTTAGGGGTTTAATTAATCAATATTAACAATTAGATAGTACACGCTTCCAGCATTAATGTTTATCTGCTATACTTCCTATTTCCGATACCTTCACTTGATGAGAATTACAATTGGCGGCAATTATTTTAATTGTTCATTACAATGTTTACATATATGACTAATTAAATTATTTTATACATAAGCAAATCGATCATCTATTACTCATGTCGTTTACCCAAACCTTAACTGAGTTATCTATGACAACTTATAACATTGTTAAATATTGATAAGTATGTCGTAAACTGATACTATCGCACATGTACAAAATGTGCATGCGTGGCCAGCGTATGAACAGGTCTGACAGGTACTATAAACATACATCATATTTCCTATGCTTAGCAGCTAACTAATACTAATAATACTTCATGCAAATAGAACAAGTATGTTACATTTATCATAACATTACTTAAAACATCATTGATTTCATTTCGTTATTTTTATGATTACATCAGTTCAATCAATCAAGTACAAGGAAATGTACCTACTACCACTAACTCAAGATCAAGGAATACCCAACCCTCAACAGTACTCACTAAAATATCCTCCCATCCTAACCTGCGTCCGCATCCTCCCTATCCTTCCTCTGCTAGTACAAAAGTGGATGTCAGCTATACTGACCTAGCCACATAGAACGTGAGAGCGGTAGCGTCGGCTAACTAGCGGACCTAACCTCTCCTAGCAGGCATCCGACCATCGTCATCGCAACAACTTGGGGAGCGTGTCTCAGCACGGCCCTCCCACGACCTCGGGTATCATAGAAACATAGGGTGGGCAATACCTCCATCCCTCTCAACATACTGGGTCTACGCCCTTATCAACTCATACTTTGTTGCTCTCGAGATTATTGGTTGGTGTCATCGTATCATCAACTTTGGTAAACAAGGCTCTCTGCAAAATAGGTACTATACCATACTTCGTATCAAGTATCCCGCTATTACATAGCCCTGATGTCCTGCAGATTAGTACTTTGCATCCATACATTTATAACAATATTTCCATTCTATCATCGTCTGATCCATATTGCCAACATCATTTATTTCCTCACATAAAATCATTAAATCGATCACAGCATAAATACCACATCATATATATCACATTTCATCCAGGACGATTATTAAACAGATACTATCATTATGAAATAAAAGAATCTCGTGATGACTACAACATAGTAACCACATAAACCAAATAACATCATGAGGATGGTAACATCATAACATCCTAACCGTAGTATCAGCATGGGCACAGTAACATCCTAAACATAGTAGCAACATATCATCATGTCTAACATGCCGAAAATATAGTTCACTCTGTCTAGCTGAGTCGAACAGATAGTAAGCAAATAAAGTGAAAGGTGTCTAACTCATAAACACGCCTAGTCAAAATATGGGGCGTTACATCCTCCGTCTTGAATCTTTTCTAGAACAAGAAATCCTCACAGCGGCCAAGAAAGAAGAGGAAACATGGAGAATCAAGTCGAGGCAACTTTGGCTCAAGGGGGGGAATAGCAACACCAAGTACTTCCAAAAACAAGCCAAAGCTCGACGCAGCTACAATGCTATCAGAGAAATAAATATCAGAAATGGAGAAAACATCAGTGGAAAAGAAAACCTCCAAACTCATGCCTACAATCATTTTAAAAATCTCTTCACGAATAGTGGAGAAACTGACCCAGCAGCCCAAGCCGATCTGATTGAAGGAATCCCACACTTAATTACGGAGGACATCAACCAAGATCTTACAAAGCCTATCGCAGAAAATGAAATAATGAATGCCATTTGGTCCCTACATCTTGACAAAGCACCTGGTCCCAATGGGTTTACCATAAACTTCTACAGAGCAGCCTGGAGCATCATAAAATACGACCTAAAAAGAATGCTCAACTGGACTAGAAAAAAAGACAAGATCGGAGGAGCCACCAACTCCTCTTTCCTTGCCATCATTCCTAAAAACAAAGCCCACTGCTCCTTTGGACGCTTTAGACCGATCTCACTGTGTAACGCTTCCTACAAAATCCTTACAAAAATCCTCTCTACCAGAATGAAAAAGATCATGGGAAACATAATCTCTGAAACCCAAGGGGGTTTCCTTGCAGGTCGTCAAATTCTCGACAACATCATCATGGTTCAAGAAGCTATTCATTCGAGCACTGAAAAAAACACCAAGGCATGGCCATAAAGTTGGACATGGCTAATGCCTTTGACAGAGTAAACCATCAATTTCTCTTTGACATTATGCTCAAATTTGGCTTCTCTAACAGATTTGTAAGATGGATCAAGGCCTGTATTCATAACCCTTGGATCTCCCCGCTTGTTAATGGAAGACCAACGGATTTTTTCATGGAAACTGGAGGTCTATGACAAGGATGCCCTCTATCGCCCTTCCTCTACCTTCTAGTAGCATAATCTATGAGCGGGAAGCTCCAATCTTTAAAAGATATGGGAGATCTCAAAGGAATCAGGGTGGTTCGCAGAGTAAAATCAGTTAATCACTCTCAGTTCACCGATGATACGATTCTGCTTGGAGGGGCATCCACAACTATAGCTGAGAGCTTTAATAATGTGTTTTCTTCCTTCCTCGGAGCTTCTGATGGCAAGACTAATGCTGACAAATCCAAAATCTACGGTTGGAACTGCCCCCTGGGAACCCTGGCGAGAATCTCTAGGATCCTCGGCTTCGAGGGAGTGGAGGATTGGAACTCTTTCTCTTATCTAGGAATTCCCATTTTCAAAGGGAAAAAGAAAGCTACAGACTGGCAAAGTCTTATTGAAAAAATAAAAACCAAAATCAATGCCTGGGGTTCTAGGTGGCTCAATACTGCTAGCAAACTTGTTCTCATCAAGTCTATTCTTTCATCCTATCCCTTATACAATTGCTCCATATCACTCGCTCCAAAAATGATTATGTCAAAAATCACTAAATAACTAAGACATTTCCTGTGGCAAGGTGGGAAAAAAAAATCCATCTCATCAAGTGTGAGACGGTTTGCAGGCCTAAGAGTGATGGAGGAACTAGAATAAAAGATCCCACTCAAATGAATCTAGCACTAGGCACCAAAATACTTTGGAGAATCATCTCTGGGAAGTCGACATGGTGGAAAGAGATGTTTAAAAAAAAGTATATGCAGGGAAACAGAAAAAGATATGCTGATACAATTGATCTCGAGAGAAAAGGCACCTCCATTTGGCAACTGTGCAAGAAAGTTGCTCCTATCATTCAAAGTAATCTCTACTGGTCTCTTGGGAATGGCAAGCAAATAAAAATCTGGGAAGATAAGTTTTGTGCAAACTCCCTAGTGACAATCATCCATAGCTTCCGTGATCTAAAAAACTGGATGGATCCAAAAGGAATTCGCACTCTTCATGACATATCTAGCTGGTCGAAGAGCGGTGCGTGGAAGGGTTGGAGGAATCTCGAACTTCCAGATCATCTTATTCAAGACTACAACCTTCTCCTTTCACTTTTTCATGGAGCCACTCCCATCCATCTCTCCATGAAAGACTATCGGAGTTGGGGGAGCTCTGGTTCTTACACAGTAAAGGAAGGATACAAACATCTGGACTCAATCAACAACTCAAGCAGCAAAGACAGGAAATGGGACAGAATTTGGAATAACGACGAGCTCCCAAAAGTCAACACTTTCAATTGGCTTTTGGCACATAGAAAGATCCTCACAAATGAGAACTTAAAGAAAAGAGGAATCGAAGGTCCAGCTAGATGCATCCTATGCAAAAATGCAGAGGAAACAATTGATCACTTATTCATTGAGTGCAACTAAACAAAAGAGGTCTGGCACCAGGATTTTCTAACCATACAACCTAAACTCGCTCTTCCCACCAACTAGAATGACCTCTTCAGTAATTGGCATCTTTACTACTCTAATTCGTTTTCCAAGAAACCTGATTTCAAGCGAGCCTGGATCGCCTTCCCCAAGTATGTCTGCTGGAAAATTTGAAATGCCTGGAACAAAGAGATCTTTGAGGAGAGAAAAATCACCACTGGCAAGGTACTCTCATCTGCCAAAGCTCTTTGGGTGGATACTTTAAAGACAAAAGGAATGAAGAACTTGGAAAAAGAACCTCTAAGCGTGGAAGAAAAAGTTTGGGTGGCAGATCTTCTAGTACCCCACCACTCCCCCATCCACTCCATCCACAAAAGTCAAAATACTTCAAATTGGAAAATCAGACTTGAGCTAAAAGAATTTCAGGATTGGAAGACAAATTGTCAAAATCATAAACTCTTCTTTGATGGAGCCTCGAAAGGAAATCCTGGGTTGGCAGGTGCAGGGGGAGTCCTACTAGACTCCGAAGGGAACAAACTGATGGACTACGAAAAGACCAACAATGAGGCATAATGGATTGCACTTCTTCAAGGAATTGATATCGCAAAGGAGAACAACGTCCAATATCTGGTCCCAATTGGTGACTCTCTCCTTGTGATCAAAGAAGAAAGGGAAATTGCAAAGAATAATCATCAACCCTCCTCCAAATTCCAAATTCATTTCTCTCAAAAGATAAAGGATCTCAACTCCATTTCTCTCTATCACATTCTGAGAGGAAATAATGAACAAGCTGACTCCATGGAAAATATAGGAGCTGGACTGAATTGCGGCATCCTGATAAAAAATGGGAAACCTTCGACAATGAAATGGGTTCCATAAGGAAACCTTAATTCTTCTCTCCTCAAGGTTTTAAAAACATTCAAATTGGAATGGTAAACAAAATCCCCACATTACAAACTGGCTTTGGGTGTCAACATTGGAATGTGCACCTATTAAATGGAAACCTCCCTAGCGTATCATCCACCTAGCCGATGGATGCGAAGGTCAATTCCATAATCCCTTCCAGATTGCATTGCAGGGAAAATCGACGGCGTCTGCAACTTAGATCCCCACGCCCAAAATGCGAAAATTCAATACACATCATACGCCAGGCAATGAAGGCCTATTTCAAACACTTGGCTATTAACAATCCTCATTCGACGCAATCTGGAACATTCTGGGAAGAATATTTGGTCTGCAGGCATTCAGCGTGTTTCAATATGGATAATGGAAGCTCCCCTGGTTTATGCCTCCTTGCACTGAAGTGCAGACAGTGCAAGACGTCCATTCAAGTCATAGAGGGCATTGGCCTGAGTCAATACATCACGGATCTGGAAGCATTACAGGGGAATGGTCACAGCAAAAATGAACGCATTGTGAACAAATCGAAGCATGTTCACCGGCCTAATGCAATGGAAATTAATAGAGGTTGGGTTCCATAGGGTGGTGGCCAATTGGTGAACCAGGCCATCCTACCAAATGGTCTTGAGCAGGAAACTCATAAACTCTGGTGTCTGTTGGAGAACAACAACCAGCTTCTTGGCAACTCTGCGCACCTCAGCTCTCTGCATCAGTTGGGTGGAAACGTTGGGGAAAATGTAATGGGAAAACTCTGGAACGTGGCAGAAGATAATGTAGGTGTGGTGAATCTCGACTCCCCTAATGGACCAGAAAGCCCTTCCCCCAGTCTTCTTTCTCATCTGCAAGGCATTGAAGCTCAGGTTGGAGTGCTGAGAGGTGAACATAAAGACCTCAAGAAAACTGTTTCTCATCTAGCTACTTTTGTCCAAATTGAAATCTCTGAGGCAAGGAACAACAACAACAAAATGAAAGAGTATTTTGAAAGCATTGCTGGCAAGATGGAAACCATGCACAGCTGCCTCAAGATTGTTGAAGCCAAGGTAGACTGTATCAGGACCAGCAAAAGCAACAGCCCGTCGGTCATTTTGGGAATGGAGGATAATGTGAATCTGGCCTCAAGCAGCAAGAAAAAGCCATGCTGCTCAACAGAAAACTAACTACTGGTTTTTCTTCTAGTTACTACTTATATATTTGAATTTTGTATAAACAATTTTTCTAAACAGACAGTCACCTTCTCTTTTTTAGGAAATATATGTATCTAAGTATCCTGCGAAGTGTAAAGACTGGAATCAAGGTGCCCATATCCCTCCTTTTGATGGGTTTAGTCTACCCAATTTTGTATCACATCTATCTTTTTTAATATAAATCCTCTTACTCGTTTCTGTAAAAAAAAAGTGAAGGCATAGTCGCAGGACACGACATCTATTATAATGGCATTGAGGTAGATCTATCTATAGTGACTATAATTCAACACCTTCCAACACCACAAAATTATAAGGATGCTAAAAAATTATTAAGACATATAGGATATTGAAAATGATTCATAAAATATTTTATCAAGTCAACGACAACTTTATTAACCCTCCTCTCCATGAATGCAAATTTCCGACGGTCAAAGAGCATTTGACAACATATAAGAGAAACTAATGATAACCCTTGTTTTGCAAGGCCCTAGGTAGAACTTCCATTGTACTCTTATTTGCAAATATCTTACTTGAATACCAAAGTTAAGATCTTGGGCCTTCTTTAGATTGATAAACATTATGTGTTGCTAGAGTGAAGCAATTAAATAAATGGTTGTAGTAGAGTTTTTGGGCACTAACACAAGTCTGTGCTTGAAAATAGCCTCAAACTGCATTCCTGGGCACATTGGGGACCCAAAACAATAGAAAGAAATCATAAAAAAATACCTGAGATGTTGGTGCCACTATGTCTTGTGATGATTCCCTAGTTGAAGGTCATCCCTGTATCTCAAAAAAATTAGGGGTCATACAAATCATCCTCATAAGGGATTCTACAATCATAGTTAAGGGATTGTGAATTCACTCCATATCGAGATCAAGTGATATAATGGAATGAGATGCAATCTCAGTCCATTTACTTATGGTTAGGGTTTCCTACTCTAACCCCATGTGCGAACATTAGAGATTTATCGAGTCCCATGGATGCATCATATTTGAGTAATTTGTGATGGTATGAGCCACATAATAAATTCAAAAATCCACCTCTGCAAATGGTCATTATCATTTCCCACTTGATCAACAATAGATCTGGGCCATTTGTGTTGGTAGGTAGCTCTTCCTCCAATCTGATTCTTCGAAGATTCACCACTAAATATCAAATACCACTGTAGATATTACAGCAATCCTTTTATTCTTGTACTTTTCCGACCAAGATTGACCTTGTGATAGGACCTCCCCAATTAAAATAATGATACACTATTTATAGGTATCATCTTCGTACCCTGATACAGAGCATTCACTAGTACCTCCTTAATTGTCAATTAAAGAGGAATTTATGCCTGAGTATAATCGATGCATATAATTATCATGATGCCCCCCAATATAACTACACATAGGCCATATATTTAGGAATAAAGGCATATTTAGTAGAGTTCAGTAGCACATGGATCTTCAAATATTACTCCTACATAATCTACCTCTTTACCTTCAATCAAGCCCAATATTTTGAGACCTTGGATGTCCAAAAATCCAATGGAGACGTTTCCATAGAGTGTATGATTGGATTCCCTGGGTGAATAAGGGAGAAGAATAAGGGGCTACCTCATCTCAATTTGTGTCTATGTTTATTTATAGAGTTTTTACTTTGATATTACAGAGAGAGCCAGAATGTATGCTCATGGACATTAGACCTTATTTACAACTAGGAGAGGTAGCCAAGATAGATGATTGATATTTAGAAATAGATTATACAATTGTCATGATTTATGGAATTGAAACTCCTCCACGGAGGATTACCAAACACCTCTTCCCTAGAAATTTTTTTCTAGAATACGTAAGGTAGATGTTAGAAGTGGATACCCTTGATTTTATCAAATCAAAGAAAAAAGGGAGAATTGAGTTACCTATAGCAATGGGTGGGAATCCCATAAGAGATAAAATAGGTCTCAAATAAATAAAGAAAATTATGAAGGAAATGAATTTGGTTTTGAATACAACATGGACATATGATCCTCATCTCCTAATTGGGAAAGAGAATGAATTAAATTTCTCCAAGCCCCAAGATCATGAACCGAAATTAGATATTGAGAAGTTGTCCAACAAAGATACATTTTAAGTGGTTTAGAGGATAATTAAGGGGGACGTAGATCCCAACAAAGTGACAGGCTATGCATTTCCTAACCCTACTCTTGCTATGTCAAATGATCCATCCTATTTTACATTTTATAGACCAACGAGGGCTGTGATAACCAAAGAAGAAATGAAATTTGCATCTCCTACACAATAGATATATGAGGATCATAACCAACACCATACTAGCAGACAAACATATAAGAGGAGCATGGTGGAGGATGCATAAGTATCTTGGAAAAGAATCCTTCCCTTAACTAATCATTCCTGAAGATATGTAGTTTGATAGGATATATGTGGAAGTGCACGTCAATGATGATGAACATGTTCTTATAATGCAGTCAATTGCAGTCAATGTAGTGCATCATATTCATGTCGCAATTCTACTCTCTCACTTTGGGTCTCTAGAATTTGGTCTTCCAAAATCCCAATCTTTCTATGTGCCTTGTCTAGATGGTCATTTATCTATTGTGCGTTAAACTTAGTAGCCATTGAAATTGCGTCATTTGTTGAGGCTATGAGTAGGTGCTTGATCCATGCTTGTGATTATTGGTGTTTTGAGAGTTAACTCCATTTCTATTTGTGTGGACAACTTCAATTTATTATAAGTTCTCTGCACAATTTGTCTATTCAGTTTATCAAAAATGAAGGAGCTTAGTTTGTCCATGGAACCCTCCTTAGAGGGTGTGTACAGGATTATCCTACAGGATTATAATTTGTCCCCAAACTTGTATACATATATATGATGTAGATTATTGTTCATAGTTTGGCCACTTTTCCATGTTAATGACTGAATCTGACATCTTTGGTATAGTTATTTTAATATTATCAAATTAAATATGCTAAATCTATATTGCCTGCAGTAGAACTCATGTCTGTATGATTGACCTTTTCAGTTGTAAAATGTGTCTAAATATTCAAATATGTTTGATAAATCCTCCTATTTTCTATATACACAATAAATTATTCATTGGCGAGCTCATTCAATGCCTCCAGTATTTGAATAAGCTGACTGAAGGAGATATTTTCTTCATTGTTTTTTTTATATTTAGGATATTCAGGCTTGTGAGACAATTGCCAATCTTTAAGACAATTGATGTTCTTGTAAGACAATACTTTAGGAGTTGTCTGTGTAAGACAATTACCAATATTTCATGATAGGTCCGCAAACCTCCAAGCTTAGCTTGAACAAGCTGATCTCTAAAATTAGTTGACAAAGTGAAAATGATGCAGGTCTATCCACAACCTTAAGCATCTAAGATTGATTGAGGGATCCCCAAGATAGCTAGTTGTCAGATAGGGAAACTGATGAGATTAAAGAATAGTTGGAAGGACAGGTGGCAACCAAAATTGATCACTAATAGAACTCTATTTTCCATGAAATATGGCATAGCTATCTCTTTAGGTTTTGATCCTTACCAACATGTCATCCACAGTCTATTTTAGAAAACAGTTGCAATATACAAGGCAACATTCTAGCATGGTGATGAAGATAAAGGTAGGAGCTAAAAACTACAATTCCTACAAGAGGGAGGCATAGAGGACTGATTTTCTTTGTAAATGAGCCTGAGGGGCCACATTGTAAATTTATAGTTCGAGGGAACTTTTCATGGATTCACATCTCATTGATTAGAGGCTTAGAGCCTTGTTTTTCTTCCATTTTTCGGTATTGAGCTTCTTTATATACACCCCTGTTTTTTCTCAATCTATTGTAATTTACAGGTTTGATTGTATATCTTGAGGATTAATCAACTTTAGTTGTGGTACATATTTTTTCTATAATCTCTAATCTTATATGAAGTGTTCATGTGAAAACAAAGAATTCAAATTGAAGGAATTTGTGTAATGACAACCCTTTCTTTGTAGCCTTAATATATATTTGGTCATATGTTTTGCATATTACATATATAGGTGCCATTATCACTGGATTCATTATTTAATGCCTAGTTATTTGCACTTTTAATTTGTTGGATTCATTTGTTTATGCCCAACAAATCACTTTTCTTCACGTAGGGTTTATAGTGACTTCCTTACTCATTGTCTAAGTTTTTCCATGGAACCCTCATTAGAGGTTGTGTACAGGATTATCCTACAAGATTATAGTTTGTCCCCAAACTTGTATACATATATATATATATATATATATATATATATATATATATATATATATTATAACTTTTCATTTTGACTTTGCATCCCACGGAAAACTAGTAGCCAATGGTGTTCCGGTCCGAAGGTTGAGCTCAATCTGCTCTAGTTGTAAATCAATTTTCACCATTTTTTGCGATAGTAAGAAATGACCAATGGCATGACGATCATTTTTGGTTACTTGAACTGTGAACATAGTTTCCTTGTGATTGAGCTTCTGGTGATCAAATTATTTGGTTATGGCTGGTATTGGAATACCAATTTTGTTTTTGTCATGTATGGTTTGAAACTATATGGTTACTCGAATATCTGATCATCTTATTCCTTCCTCTTGCAGCATCTCAAGTGAATCCTGGTCATCTATCCTATTTCAAGTTTTGTGGTCGTTTTATGGTCTTGTGGCAGCTGTTATGATATTTTTCACCTACACTGTGGAAGGAAATGGGCAAGAGCTCCATCCTCCATAGATTTTTCTGCTAGACAGAGTCAGGGTTCCAAATGGAGATGCCTCGGTTTTTAGTCTGTGCAACTTTCATCCCGGATGATCTTCGTTATGGTTATTTTGTGGGAAGGTGCAAGAACCGAAGGTGGAATTTTATCTCATTCCACATTCATGTGTAGGACCATGTAGAAAGCCACTTGAAAAAGAAAATAAAACACCTAGTTTCCCACATACATGTACTCTCCAATGGCATCCAAGTCCTTGCCCATATTGCTCGGCAATGGCCCCACCCGAACCTTGCCCATGTGGGAAAACAACAATTACAAGGAGATAATCTTACTATAAATCCATTGGATCATGTGGACGGTGCTGTGAGAATCCTCTCAGATGTCAACGCCATTATTGCGACAAAGTCTGCCATGAAGGTCTATGTGATCCTTGCAAGGTCTTGATAAAAGCTTCATGCTTTTGTGGGGAAAAGGAGGAGATGATACTTTGTGGCGATATGGAGATCCAAGGGGAATTAGACTGGAAAAATGGTGTATTGCATGTGAGAACCTGTGCATGAAGATGCTTTCCTGTCAAAATCATAAGTGCTGCAAGAGATGTCATCCTAGAGAATGTGAAATATCACCTGGGAAGGTCAAATCTTTTCCCTATGGTAAAACCAAGCTGCAAAGTCAGAGGAAGAGTTGTATGGATAGTGTTCCAACCTACTCAGAGGTATGTGAGAAGCTTCTTCCCTGCGGTAAACATTTGTGTATAAATACTTGTCACCATGGGAAATTTGCTCCTTGCTTGGTTTCTCTTAATCAGAAATGTCGATGTGGATCATCATCACAGACAGTCCCTTGTTGGAAGACAATGGTATCCGTAGAGGAAAATACTGAATTCATGTGTGAAAATTCTTGTGGACAAAAGAAAATTTATGGTAGACATAGGTGTAGTGAAATATGCTGCCCTCTTACAAATCGAGGTGGCTCATATACTCATTTAGGTGATTGGGATCCACATGTTTGTCAAGTGTCCTGTGGGAAAAAGTTGCAATGTGGAAAGCATTTTTGCCAGGAACTTTGTCATAGTGGCCACTGCTTGTTAACGGGACACTAGTCGACAGGGGTCCCACTCACTGTCTACACATACCGTAGTCTTCCTGAGCACCAGCCCGGACAGGGTTTATCCCACCCAACAACACCTACAGAGTAGATGAGATCTCACCCGAGGTGTCCAGGAAGAGCAGACGGAACCATGTTTCCACCGAATGAAGGAGGATGGTTTCGGCTATGATACTTAAACTTATTGTAACACAGCGACAGAGATCTTTAATCATTAAACATAGTAGTAAAGCAATATTCAACCCAAACATTCATCATTGCAACAACAATAATTGTAAAGCAAGTATCGCATCAAAGAAGCATGACATTATTCGTATAGTGAAATATCACATTATTATAGCTGAACAAATTGAACACAAGGATTGCAGCAAAATAGCTTCATCATATTATCATTGTCAACCCAGATACAACGCCTCTGCAAAAACTAGATCTCCGCAATGACTCTTGACATCAAAACATACCCGGAAATCATACAACCAACATCAGAGCTTCCCATTCTTCAGCTGCCAATTCTCTCTCCAATCGTATCGAATTATATCCTTAACACTTACAATTCTTATCTATATATAGGATTCCGCCTTACAACTCTTGTCCACTTACTAACTGACTTCCTAACTAACACTATGGACAAATGACCCAATATCTAATTGACTTATCCAAAAATGACCAAAAACCCGCATTCTGCGGTATAGCTGGCTCAACATTACATAATATGTGGTCCAAATGACCCAAAACTCGCATTCCACGGTATAATTGACCCAAAATGCATAACTAATCTTCTGCTCATCGCCATTCACATCATCTTCTCACCATTCACGCCATCTTCTGCCTTGTCACAACATTGGAGATGCTGTGATAGTACTCTACCAAACCACCTGCCAACACTGCCCACCCTGCATTGAAACTATTTTCACTGATCTTTCAGGTGTGTCCATTGTTATGTTTCTATTTTTTGTTTTTGAATTGATACTGCTGCAGTTGTTATGATTGATGAGATCGAAACTCTTCTCCGTGGGCTTTTAAAAAAACAAAAAGTTCCCATTTGAATTCTGGAAGATTGTTTTTTTGTCTTCCTGAACTTTATCTCAGTGGATGCTAAAGAATGCATTCAAAATTTTTGCTGAACTCTTTTTTTCATCTTTGTTGTTGGACAACTCTGTGGTGGAATAGATGAACATGCATCTGGATTCTGTGCTCAACTTGTGTTTGCTCCAATTGATGCATCTTTTGCTGATATTGCTCCTCTGTTGCCATTTGGCTTCCGAGTAATTCCTCTGGAATATGGATCATTTGAGTATATGTTCTAACCAGTGTGTTAAAGAAACTTGACCTTAATATATTCTGTAATGACATATGACATGATGTATATGTTTAGAAATGTATAACATTTATTGGTAATTGACAAGTGTTGTATGGTAACTAGAAGCTGACTGTATCTCTGGCTAAATGAAATCTGCATGATGCAGGGTGCTTCTCCCCATAACCGATCATTGAATCTAGCTTCTACTCTTGAGGTTGGATCAGCTAGAGCTCGAGCAAGTGGTGATTGTGGAGATAGCCCATACAATCTGAGATCTGTATTGACTATTGCTTTCCAATTCACTTATCAGACCCATGTATGAGACAATGTAGCAGCCATGGCTCGCCAGTATGTACGTCATGCCATAGCATCTGTGCAGAGGGTTTCCATTGCACTATCTCCTTCTCTATAGAGTCCTCATATAGGACCAAGGCCACCCTGGTACCCCAGTAGCACTTACACTTACCAGAGCTATAGGTAAATAAGGAAGCATGTGCAGTGCACCCATTAACTTTTGTTCTAGAATATTCCATGATTTTGATTTTAAGTATTATGAGTATTCTGAAGTTATTGTCTATTGATTACCATTTTTTTTTCATGATGCATCTAGGACTAGAACTTGTTGGAAGTAATTTTGAAACCAATCAATCTGTGTTGAAACTCCCGTGGCACCATTCAGATGGAATAATGTGTTGTTTCTGGAAGGTATGAGATTTCCATTAAGATCACACTGCCGAGAAGAAAGATTTAAAAGAGAGAAAAATAAACTTTGCATAACCATAAATAAAACTTTAGGGTATTGATTGTTAGCAATATTTTTACGGCTTCAAATTTTATTGACTTGTGAAACTGAATAATTGTTTTGGATTTTAAGTTGGCTTTTGGCTATTTCCTTTCTCATCATGCGTGATATTGGGAAAAACTATTGAAGGACGACAGTAAAAAAATGGTAGCAAAGATGCAATAAAATGACTAAATCAACACTGTCTAAAGTTTGATATGTGGTTTGTGTTGTCATTACTTACAAAGTTTATTGTTTCTTAACATTTTTGTTGCAGTCTCTACAACAACATCTTCTACGCAAATCTCAAGGAGATGAAGTGCTTCTAGCCTATCAAATAGGTGGCCTTCAAGGAGTTGTTGGGGGTAGTAGTATTTGTGGGCCATCTGCCTCAATTCAATTTCCCCAGCGACCTAGAAATTTTATGGATATAGCTCAATGGCCATAGGTTCCTTCTCAAGTTCAAGATGAAGGGTAGGGAAAAGCTCAAAATCAAATACATGCTCAAGCCTACCTACACTATGCTCTTCAAGCTTCCCAACATAAGATTCGTGCTAATATTCCATCTCAGCAGCAGGGTAAAGGAGGCTTGAGTGGTCCAACTATAGCAAACCCAGATCCATTTAACAATTTAAAGCTTCAGGAGTTGATGAGAATTCAGGAAGCAAGCCAGGCACAAGCATCTATGTTTAAGAAGTCACCTGGTTAGCTTGCACAAATAGAGAAGCATATGGAACACGGACAGGCAAGCAGTGATTTGAGAAGTGAAATGAAGTCCCAGCAGGCACAAATGGCTTAGTTATCAGGTAACATGGGAAGACCAGGGAAAGGACTGCAAAACCAACATCCAATGCAAAATCTTGTAAACAACCAGTATGCTAATTTGGCTCATCTACAAGCTCTTCAGGCCTAGGCCATGGATAAGAATATATACATTTCATCTACTGCAAATGTACATCTTGTTCCTCAAATTTTGCTCTAGTTTCAAGCTCGTTTAGTGGCTATGCAGAAAGCTAGTGATGGTAATCATGCTGCACATCAGATGCATATGATGCTAGCAAAATCACACATTGTTTCTTCATCATCAGAATTATAGTCGTGGATATTATTCCAAGATCGGATTGTAAACAAAAACTTCATAAAACAATCCAACACATAGTTTTCATTGCAATTATTGTGCAAAAATACTTTCCAAGAAGATTGTTGGCATGCCTTGTGTCATACAACTTTCAAAAGAAAATAATGTATTACTTTGTTGGGTGTGTTTATATGGAGTTTTTTTATTCTTGATGCATGTTAATAAAATTACTTAATGTAAATTCCAATGCTGCATAAAAATATATATCAAAATTATAAATACTTTTTTTCAAAATCTCTATAAACGTTATAAAGAAAAATCAACAAAGTCTAAAATTCGTTTGTTATCAAATAAACTTTCTATGAAACAATTCTAATAGCTAATAAATTTTGATGATGATAATTGTAACAACCAATAAAATCAATATACAATGTATCCAAAACAGATGCCAAAAAATGAGAAGAGAATCGAAACTTCCTGGCCCAAGAACAAAATAGCTCGACTTGCAGGAAACAACTTCCAAGTTGATTTGGAATACTACTCTTCTTTTGAATAATAAAAAGTTGTGCTCATTAGCAACGCCTTTATCATGTCACTGCACAACATCAAATTTATATAAAACATAAAAAATTTGACCCCAAAACAAATCAACAACAATCGTCTTCTTATAGAAAACAACAAAACAAAACTATTATTTTCTTAGCAATAAGATTAATGAATACTTGATATAATAAGAGAAGTCATCAAAGGTAACGTTACATAATTTCCCATTTAGAATACAATAGTTGAAATTGAGCCTTTAGTTACTTCCTTGTAATTGATTGAAGAATGGGGATACATGAATCCTTTGAGAATAAAGCATGGTAGATACATAGGAAAATTCATTCTACCAAGGGTTTTTGTTTGCAAGAATAATCAAAGGAAAGCACTTTTGGTTCCTTCCCTTCATGACAATCTATGGGAATCTCATCTAATCATCACATAAAACTATAAAATCATAACTGAAATAGAAGTTGGTTTTGCATGAAAAGTAGGTCATCAGGTGGATGACACTATATGTCTCAATTCTATCAAATGCCATGTTCAAAGAGATAGACATGGCATCCAAGTTGATTGATAAATTTTCTTTCATGCTTAGAATGGATCACATACCCATCTCACTCATGTGGGTTCACTAAGAAGCTGATGGATTTGGCACTAATGACCTTCAAAATCTCCATCGAGGGCACCATATGACCCTTTATCCCTATACAAAATATCCTTTCCCCATGCTTTTCACATAGGCATGAATTCTCTCTTTTCCTTTTTGTTTTCAAATTTGGGATTTTTCAGCTGTGATCAAATATCCATGTTTCATTTTTTTACAATTTTATATTTTTCAACCATGGTCAAATTTTTAAGATTGATGTTTATTTCATTATTTAAAGTGTTTCATATACGAAACATGTCTTCCTAGGTAGAGCCGGTGGGAAGCTCTCTTGCTTAGCTCTGATTGTTCATCTAATGTCAATGTACTTGTTCCTGGGGTTCCTTGGAGAGTTAGAGACGGCGGGAAGCTCTCTTGCAATAGGTTTTGCAAACATAATAAGCTGCACAGTCATACCTAGATTGGCCATGGGAATGAGGCCATATGTAGTCAGGTATTTGGACCAAAATGATGGAGTCTTTTGGGTTTCAGGCTTTAATATTTCTTTATATTGGGATGTAATTCAAAGTAATTAAACCCGATATTTGATGTATAGATGTTGTAAACTTTCCAAACCAAATATACAGTGACATGATCCCACTGTATCACATTATAGTCAAAGGTGTAGCAGTTACTCAACCGATACTCCAACAACTAACACAAGGTCTAGGGTGGTTCTTGGATATTTAGCATGGCCTAGGATAAAAAAGCAAGGTCTAAGTCCATATAAATGGCCTTTAGGGATCATGGTTCATGCTTAGTACCACAAAGAAAAACACAATCCCTACATAGGGAATCTTTAGTCTACAAGTGAGGACTATTAAGGATTTAGAGGATTAGTGCATCACTGATGGTCCTTGGAGAACATTTAATGGTTCAAGATAATAATTTGTGGTATTATAAAAAAAATGTCTCTTAAGGGATCATCCACAATGAATGGGATCACAGATTACAATGGGGGAATCAATATACATAATTGTTAGAAAACATCTATTATTCTGGATAATATAAGAAGACATTACTGTGAATAACAACTTAAAGATACTTGCTATATGAGTAAAGATAATTGTATACATAATATATGCCGATGAAAATAATTATTATTAACAATAATATGCGAAAACATTAACTCTAAAATTATGTCACATGTCTATGATTTTATTATATTACAAAGTTATTATGTATTTTGTGATTAGGTATACAATATCTTCTCTTGTATTTTCATTCTTAGTAGATTTCATCTATTTATTATGTCACTTATATAGTTGGTAGACAATTAGAAACTTAAGTCACATATAATCTACTTATGTTAAGGGAAGAATTATGACAACACATATTTAGAGTTTTCATGTAATCATAATTGAGTATAAGGATGACCTTAAGATACTTACAATCACATGCATAAAATATATAATTGTTATAATATGTTATTATAAATGCTAATGAGAAACTAGGAACATGTTTTAGGATTTAAGCATAAGCACACACAAGTGAAGATTGGCATGTGCATATAATGTTGTGTAGCATAAATGTGGGATAATTTAGCATAGAGAAGCTAAGAATAAATAAAATATTTGAGTAGTAAGACATGGTGAATTTTCCCGTTCAATATGAGCCTTGAGTTATCATTGGATATGTTGTTAAAAAGAGCTTCTCTTAGTTTTGAGAATTATATATATTCTCTACTGACGAGGCCAACCACGTGAAGGTGGAATCGCATTTGGCCCCACCCACCCACCCACCCTAGAATCAAAGAAAACAATCGTCAACCTTGATGTGTTCTTGAATCATATGAAATGTGCTAGTGGCATATTTTGAAGAATAGCATTATGATCTTCTATCGACAATTTCCATTGTCGATGCTTGGAATTTTTTCTACTCTTCACTGCCTTCAACTGCAATCGGGTTGCTATGACCGAATGACTGTATTGAGCACATATAACATCTGACTCGTAGTCTTGAAAAAGAATATGGTCTTTACATTTCCTTAATTCTGCAAAGAAATGTCCCATTAAAACCATTGAACCCACTGCATACATATAATTTGATGGGTCTTTAAATTCTTGCATCAATGTGCTTTTCGACCTAGTGCATCTCAATAAATAATAATGCACATTTTCTGGATTATCTGTCGGTGCAATGACTGCAAATACATCACCTTCTCTAACCAAATCAGAAACACGATCATAATCTTTGTCAATCACAATCGCTTCATTGTCGCGCTCTACATTGTTGATATTTCCAAATGGGGGCAATCGTGTCAATTCTTGGTGTCTCCATGGTTTCACAAATTTTTTAGTTTGGTTTTGACACTCATCCAAAGACTCTGCATCATCAATACATGTAAGACATAAGCAAGAGTACTTTTGTTTCTCGATTGCGTGTATACTTGCCATTTTCTTACTCCTGATGGAGTGTAAGCCCCTTGTTTTCGGGATTGCAGTACAATTATGTGGCATTGATCTATCAACATCTCCCATTGCAATATTCTAGAAAAACCTTCTCACATTACCCATCCTTTCATTGAATTCATGGCTCAAATTTTGCTTGCACCAATTAACAACATTGTTTGAATTTGCAAGGCGATAAGTAGAGTGATTCATTTGATATCTCCTAAGTGCACATTTCACGCAGGCCCCAGCACCATCATGTTATCCTTTTCCATGTCCCGTTTCAAAAAATCTCCATGTGTGGCAAACATCCGTGTTTCTATGAAGGCGAGATGACCATAAGAATGATCGTGCCGATTTAAACTGACCAACACAACCATCTGACCACACCCAATGTTCTTTAAAAGTGACCCTTCTTCTTTTTAATTCTTGAAAAAGCATACCAAAACAATGCTGGACAAAACATGTATCATGTGTACGATCATCACTGATGTAGAAATGATACTCCTTAATCACTTCATGATTATTTTCATTGCTATCAAAACCATCGACATCAAGATCTACATGTCTATACGTAATATGCACAAGTATAGATACCTGATCTGAATGATAATACTCACTCTGTATCTCTTTTTGCGTAGTGAAAGTGTAATTTTCTGCAAAATTGACAATGGATAATATTGCCCCTTTTGGAAATACATCTCATGATTGCTTGAACTGTAAGTCCTACCATCATGCTGAGTGAGAGTGCTTGATATATTTATATATTTGATCCCTGAACAAATTCATAAAATCTGTCAAAGAGATATCACATTCAACCAAATTAAGCTTTCTTGATGTTGTCGTTGAATCTGTAACTGTAGTATAATCAACATAAACATATCTCTTGCATTTCACAATGCGATTTGACAATTGAGGATCGTTTGCATCAACGGGGTAGTTAGCATTAAAAAGGGCCAAATCAGAACATTCCTCACATTTTTTACCTCCGACGCATTGTTTCTTATAGAATACCTGATGATTCTCTCGCGCACATAGTATTTTAGATACAAATTCACGAACGCTTGAAGGAGGGGGGTTATTTGGCCAACACTGCATGCCAAAAGTTAGAAATGTCTCATAATATAATTCGAATTCTACATGGTATCGACAACAACATGTGTCGCGAACAATGATGGGCCTGGCATACCATGGTTCAAGCTTCACAAATGTGCTAAGGGAAATATTCACATCAACATTACTCTCCATAAAAATTTTGAACATTTCCGCTTGAGTGATCGCTGTTATGTGTTTGGAATGAGTTTCATAGTTTCCTTTTGATATACGACGTCGCACAACATCCTTTTCATTTGGTAAGACACATGAGTTTACATCCCAAAACTCTTTCACCATGTTCCTCACATTATCCAGAAGTCTATCTTGATAAGGTTGCCTACAGATAACACCCCAACATGCAACTTCATCATCCTCATCTAACTAAACCCGAAGCTTTTTATGCTTCCATAAACTTTTTCTTGATGTTTTTAACGTTCTTGCAGTCGTAGACAATAAACGATTGGTTGTAGTATTTTTTGCCACAACCCCCGTTAGAATTTCTTTACGAGCAACCATGAAATTATGAGATCATTTTCTTGCAAGTGATGTAAGGACCGAGGTCAAATTTTGTGATACAACCTGATTTGACTTAGCCTCTTTGGCACTTTAAATGCCCAATAATGTAATTGCATCTCTTAGACATTTTTGCTTTAACAATTTATGCAACAATTGAGCTTGTTCTATGACAGAAATACCTTCAAAATATTTTTTGACTATCTTATCTACTCTATAATGAGCTGTACGATCAGGCATCTGAGGTCCCATTTCTTCAATTTTACTTGAATCCAAATTCTACAAAAAATTATCATCAATGACAATATTGTTGCAGCTTCCAGTTAATCTCTGTAAATTGGTAATTGTGTTAGGATGTTGTATGTTGGATGTCGACCCTGCATAAAAATAAATATAAATTTATAAGATTGTGTTCACTTTCAAATCAAATATATATATATATACTCAAGTATTATAAAGTAAATGATAAACATATAAAAAATTATTTACTCACCAATAGTTTGCTCCACATTTGTCATTTCCTCGCCACCTCCATGTTCCTCATTTCTTTCATCAACGTGATCCTCGACTATTTGCATTACTTCATCACCGCCATGTGCATTCACATTTTTCATTTCTTAGTCACCGCCATGTGCATTCACACTTTCAATTTATTTGTCACTGCCATGTGCCTCCACGTTTCTTTCCCTTGCTCTTTTTCTCTAAAATTTCTCATAGAAACACATGACCTCTCTTTCCTTGCCTCTTCATCATCTTTGGTGCGATCATATTTTTTTTTACGTTTCTTTCGGTTTCCCATGTTGAAAGAATTAAAAACCTAAAATCCAATGCATGAAAATATATGAGAATTGATAGTAGGGCCCCTTACAATAATCTTTTTATGGGAGTGGAATATTTGATACCAAAAGTAGGGCCCCTTACAATCTATTCTATGTATCAATCATATATATAACTTTATCCCATAATGACTTCTATGTTCTCCTTCACATAATATATGCCATAAAAGCTATATTGTGACCCAAATGTAAGGACCTCAATTCCATAGATGTAATCTTTATTTTTATTTTTTTTTAATACAAGGTTTCGTTCCTACCTTTACTCCTACTAAGTATAAGTTACGATGAGTAAATTTTCCCAACAATTCAACATGATATAAATTATGCATGTTTAAGAAATATGATTAAGATTCCAAGGTTAAGTGATATACTGCCATCAACCTAAACATATAAATAATTTTCTATAACTATAATTATATATGTAAGTTTCTCTATGCCCCATAAATAATTATATTTCATGGATATTCAGTCATGTCCTTCATGCCCAATTATATATACATATGCATGAATATATATAATCAAGTTCCTATATGCATAATATAAAAATATGTTTCTATCTGTATAAATATAAGTATGTTTCCAAATGCATGAAAATATAAATATTTTCTCACCCCGCCATTATGCAAACTACTTATGTAAAAATTGATGTAAACACTCAAATATATAATCAAATCAAAAGTGTGTAAATCCCCTATCTTATACCATTTTGCACATGTACCAACATACCGTGTCTCTCTTGGAAGGGCTAGGCCTTCAAACAAATTTCAACAATACCATCCATATGTGAATTTTAATTTATAATGTAATTCTAACACTTCTTGCAAGCACGGATATACCTTATCATGAAAAATGTTTCAGTAGTAACAATGGTATTTCCCTTTATAGGATCAATGTTCTTATTCCCTAGCTCTTCCAAACTTTTCCACACAATGACACACAATATTCTAACTACATTTATGACGGTTCATAATATTTCCACAACTTCTATAATGACTAATATCATTTCAACAACATTATAATAACTCCTATGAACTTCACATGATCTCGCCTGAAAAGAGTAAAGATCATGCAAACTCTAGACTGACAAGTAACTCTCAGCTGAAAAAACACTCTCGGCTGAAAACAGAGGTTATGAACACATAATAGGATGAGGTATATAACTAGGCTTAAATTATGAGTGAGACAACAAGTTTCTAACACCTCATAAACAATCATCAATAACCCATCAATCAAGATATGCGATGCCTATGTATGTCAAATAAATAGTATTTAGACCAACGCTAACCTATCCAAACAATAATAAATAGTATGTTACCTGCTACATAAAAATGTGAAACGCTCGGCTAAAAAACCATCGGTTGAAAACAGAAGTTCGGCTGAAAACAAAAGCTCGGCTGAAAACATAAGCTCGACTGAAAACAGAAACTAGGCTGAAAACATCCTGGAACGAAATAATTTGGAAAACTATCTTCGCCGAGAGATTATATATACACCTCTCGGCCGAGAAACACGAGCATCTTGTCCGAATATCATAGGAATACCACGGTAATTAAATGTTTAATGTGTCAGCCCCTAAAAGATTATCGGGGCATTATGTAACAAAAATATCGGGCGAGAAGTGTTCTAAACTCTAGGGCGAGAGTTAAAAGTATCTTTCAGCCGAGATTTTTTGTTAAATCTAAGTTAATTTTGGAGCGGGAAAACTTCTCGTTCGAGACATTTTAAATCTCTCGCCCGAGATATTTACTGGGCCTAGAGTTTTTCTTCAACAATTCCAGCACCATTTCTACAGAATTCAGAAATGTGTCACTTTAACAAGGTCGGACCACTGTAAAACATGAGAATTACATGTCGGAGTTTATACCAGTAGATTCATCATTCAATCTACTTTCTAGTAATATAATTTTTTTTCAATTTCATTTAGGATTACTATTCTTTACTATTTTTTACTAAACTTTATCATTAAAAAATTAAGTGACTAAAAAATCAGTCACAATGAAAATTCAATATCATCACAATGACGAAGCAAAAAAAATTTAAAAAATAACAAGGATGTTCCTTGATGCGTCCTCTTCAATGGGTTGGTTTTAGTTTGTTTGATAAGACTAACATTTGAAAGAAAATGTGAAGACAAACACATGTGTTGATAATGCACCATTTTCTGAACATACGTTGTTTCGATAAATAATAAAAAATAGTCCCAAGTCTTAAAAATGCAAAATATAGTCCAGGATCAATTTTATTTTGTGTATATTATGAGCCTACAATTGTTTTCCCTATAATGAATAACAATCTATCAAAAAATTGTCATCAACACAGGTCACTCATTATCCATACCTAAAATTTTCAAGTATATGCGGTTGGTTGACAACAAATTTGTCCCACTATATGTCCATAAAAAAAATTATAAAAAATATGAGTAGAAAGCTAATTCAATTCTGTAAAACCTTTGTGTTTACTTCGAGTTGAAATTCCTAAGGGAGATATGGGTTTGAAGAGGTCGGAGTTGAAAAACATAAAAATTAGCAGTTTTTTTTTGTCAAAAACAAGCCAAAATTGTTTCCCAACTTCATGTTTTCACCCCTATATGTTCGTGGGTGGTATGAGTTAGAAGAGTTTTCAAGTATGCAGACATTGATATCCTTGGAGGAGTTGGTGGTAGACGAGTGTGTGAAGTTGAAGAGCATACAGGAATTGGAGCACGCGTCAAAGCTTAGAATCCTTGATGTTAGTGGGTTTTCAGATTTAGAAGAGTTTCCAAGTATGGATACATTGACATCTTTTTCCCAACCCAATGCAAAACAAATATTGGTCGGTGGTTGGCATATATGGTCGTTATGAGAATTATGACAATAGTATTTGAGATTTACACTTATCCTCCTGATGGAAAATGTGCGATGCTCATTTGATTGAGGTTGAATGCCTCACGTCCACATAAAAAGGTATAGGGAATATTTAGCGCGCAAGCTATCATTTTTGGATACCCATCAGGACAATCATCTCTATGATTTTCCTGGGCAATTACAACTTGCATTTGATGTGTCACTTGGCTACACTGAAACAAATGAGAGGTCCCAAAGTTAGGTATGTGATTCCATTAAGAGTTAGGTATGTTTCTTGATGGATAGTGATAGAGATTCCCCATCTAAGAGGATTATTTATGGAGGAGGCCATGTATATCTTCTTCATGGCTCTGCTCTGCGTAGAGTTGTCAAATGCTTTGCTGACTATCAGATGATCTGAAGATTTACAGCTTTCAATTGTTTGACATGACATGAAGCAACAGTAGGAGCACACGACGTGGCATTTTTATAGAATTTAGTTTTATAAATTAATTATATTTATTTATAATTTCTGATAATTAGGAACACTCCTGCAAGGATTTATGTCCCATCAGAAGTGTCATGCACCAATTAAAAAAATCAGAATATTGCATTTTAAAAATTAGAATATTTATTTTTATTTTTCAAAATTTATGTTTAATAAATATTTTTTGCAAAACTTAGAAACACTTTAGGCACGTGGAAAAACAATTTAATACAATTTAATAAGCTTTGACTAACGAATAGATATACCCCTGCCTTGTTAGGGAATAATAAGAAATAAAAACTCTCAACACAATATGTAAATAAAAACTCTATCGTCATTCTATAAAATCTAAAGCACCAAAACTTACAACCATATAATTAAATTTTTCCACCAAAACTTACAATCATATAATTAAACTTTTTAAATATTTTTTATCAAGTTGTTTTCCTACAAAGATGTTTTCATGTTATCATAAACACATAAAATTTGATACTAACTAACATAACTATACATTAAAAAAATAATGTTTTCCTGGTTGTAGTACACACAAAATCAAAATTCAATGTTTTTCACTTTCCCTCTTTATGATGGATGGCCACCAAGGATCTAAAAATCACCATCTATTATGATAAATGCTCAGAAATCATACACTCCTAAGTCTAAGAACATATGTAAAACTTCAATGAAAAAGGAAATCCATAAATTAAACTTTACAAACTCCTAATTGTTCTTCACTATTTACTACAATAACATTATGCTAGTTAGTTGAATTTCATATGTACATGCAAGGTTTTTTTTAGTTGAATTTCATATGTATGTACGGTTATATATATATATATATATATATATATATATGAGAGAGAGAGCTGAAAGATGAGGGAGTTGTTTTCTTCTATTTTAGAGCATTTCTTGGACCTTCTTCTTTTTAGATTAATTTATTACTTTATTTTTTTTCTTCATTTATCTTGATAATTCAATGATATTTTATTTGAATTGGGTGCAATGTGTCTAACTAAATATGTAGCACTCATTGATGCTAACATATTCTTAGTGTGTCCACCAAAATCTATTGATATGATTTGATCAATTAACATCCTTGCATTTAAAAATTCAAATGTTAGCAGTTATTGAGTATAATTAATGAAATTAGCATATTTACCTAGATTATTGTAATAGTCCAAATATTTGCAGCAACTATGACTGTACATGAATTGGTCCAATCTATTCTTATAACGGCACTTTAGATTCCACATCTAGCCCTTTTGATAGATGCCCTTGCATCATAAAATCATCACACATTTTACTCCAACATGTTCGTGCTGGTGTGGTGATTTGATATTTTATCCAAGTGATAAGAATGTAGCCATGTGACCAACACCTAATAGTCATAGAGAGAATAAAATATACCTCATGATCTAATTATATTTGGAAAAACCTATGGGTATGAATTGATGATACTTATAAATAATCATGAAAGAACATAATTAATGTATTTATCACTTTTTTTTATTCCAATGATTGCTCCATATCAAACATATAGGGATTAGTTAATCATGTGTTATCAAGAATGAATCCTTGAGGATCAACATCATATATTTCGTGACCATGCTCCATAATCTAATGTACCTTATATATTCAAATGTAACCCTAGAATTACAATTTTGGTTAACTGCAACCCACCTTTCTACACTTCATCCTTTTAACAAATCGTGATGCATTGATATCTATATAGTGTTATAATGGCATGGATTAAATGAGCATGGTTTAAGAGAACATTTTGAATGAGCACAGACTAAGAGAACATTAGCATGGTTTACGAGAATGTAATAGGTATCATATATAGGAATTGGATGAAGGGTGGAATATGCGAGATGGACTAGATGAAGGTGGTATATATAATGTTCCCAATTACTATATATATATATATATATATATATATATATATAGTTATAGTTATATAGTTATTTTTTGACATCCAATAATATGAAAACGTGGTCTCCATTCAATGACATTTTGTTAGACCATGCTTCCTTTGCATATTTATTGTCTAAATGTTTATAAAAATAGAGTTGGTTCTTAAGATCTTTCAATTGACAGAATATCTTTAATGTAAATTTTCTTATACATTAAAAGTTTTGTTTCCATTTCCATACACGACACAAAACAATTTCCAATCATGAATGATCAAATTCTCGAGAATGAAATGCATACACTTTTCACCATGGCAACACAACACCATTTCTTCGCTAAATGATCTAATATAATAAACACTTGATTTTCAATATGCTAGAATAAATGATGACACTTACACATAATTATGTATCATATGTTAAAATACACAAAGTTCAACATATGAGGTACAAACATGCGACACATATATACCACCTTGAATTTTCTCCTTCCAAGATGAAACCATTACTTTTAGTCTTTGATTCCATTTATTATGTATCATATGTTAAAATACACAAAGTTCAACATATGAGGTACAAACATGGGACACATAAATACCACTTTGAATTTTCTCCTTCCAAGATGAAACCATTACTTTTAATCTTTGATTCCATTTATTTAATTTTATATATACAATTTACTTTTCAATGGGTTGGACTTCTAAGTGGATTACTTGAAGTCCGATGTTTGTGTAATATACCATCGTAGTAGCTCAACTTTTTAGCACATCATTGGCATCGGATGTGACTACACCTCATGCAAGCCATACATACAATTTGTCATAGGGTATTTTAGGTTGAAGAGGACATCGAAAAAATCCAAAGAAGACAATGCCTAAGAACAAAATGGGCATGGCAACCCCCGGTTAGGTATGGAATAACAATAATATTTGGCTATATAATGTATATACCCAGCTCTATGTCATATGATATTATATTAAAAAAGGTAAATTTCAGGGCTTATTGGAAAATACATTTTTTTATTTCAGCTTATCATTATTATTTTAACACTTTACAATTTTTTATGCCATACCATACCGCAACAAGATTGAAAGCAACGGAGCACGCTGGCCGTCAGATGCGGCAGATGCACCGTTGTAGTGGATCCTGATGGACGGGTAACTTACCAAGTGACAAGAAGGAGGGCCCAAATTTTTCTTGGGTCCTTGTTTGAGTTCTTGAGCCCAAATCTTAGCAAATATTATAAAACATAACAAAAATAGAATAAAAAATTAAGAATTAATATAAGTGAAAAGATTTTGATTTTTGAATGAAAAGTATATGCATACTTTAACAGGGAATAATAAATAGTGAAAAAAAAATTAAAACCATTCTTTAATTAATGATCCAAATTCATAACAAACATTTAAAAATTTAAAATAAAAATATTTATTTATTAAAAATATTTAATATATTTATAAGAAAATACTTATACCTATGTTTCTATGAGTCCATTGAATTTGAACTCGAGTTTGCACATTAATATGAAAACAAAATATGTATTGTTACAAAATTTAACTTAATTACCCAAGAATTCCAAACCTTGGACTTTAAGTTGGTACCGTCATTTATAATTCAATTTAATTCGGTACAGCTGTCCATTAAAATTCAATTTACGACAATGATGAATCTCCTATAATTATGCTAAAACGCTTATTAGGCAAACCACTGTTAACGAATTGTTATGGTCTAACTACTCGATGAATCTCCTATGATTTTGGGATTCTTGATATCGGATTAAAGAGTTTAATGGAATTTGACTCAAAACTTTTTACAGTACTCAATTACTTAAGCTAACTCAAAACTTTTTACAGTACTTAATTACTTAAGTTAATTCATCAAATTGATAGACCATAATACCTATCAAAATAGTTAATAAAAATTAAAAACTATAATTAATAAAAACTAAAAATTATATAATAAATTAATTTTACAATAATATGATTTTATAAATATTTATTCTATTTCAAATATTAACACTTTAAATTTATTTCCTACATTATCAATTAATATATTTTCTTCTCTTAAGTTTCAAATATTAAATATTAGCAATTTAGATAAATATTTCCTACATAATCAATTAAGTATAAAGTATAAAAAACAGATACAAATATATTTAATTTTAGAAAATTCAAATTGAAATATATATAAATGTTATTATTTATAAATCTTAATTATTATTTATGAGTAAGAATTCTTTCAAATATTAGCAATTTAGATCTAAATATTTCCTACACAATCACCTAAGTATAAAAAAAAGATAAAAAGATATTTAATGTTTAGAAAATTCAAATTGAAATATATTTAAATGTTATTATTTATAAATATTAATTATCATTTATGAGTAAGAAGTGTTATATTTTATACATGGAAGGTTTCATATTACAGATATTACAGATGGTTTCAGAGTAGGGTACCTGCACGAAGATGGTACCCAAAAAGGCCGCAATGGATGTGCACGAGCGGAAAAAAACAAGGGCGCGCACGCGCATTCAAATATGCGTATGCGCCTCTACTTCGGCAATGTCGATCGTCCACATTGGTGAGTTGATGTGGACAAAATGTGTGTGCACGCGTACGCAAAAATATGCGCGCACGCGCTAATAACACGTGCGCGCATTTGTTTAGTAATCCTAAATGTAGTTTTGATTGTGTTTATTATGGTGTTGGTATCATCATCATCATCCTCATCAACTTCATCACCACCGTCTTCATCTTCATCATCTTCATCATCATCGTCTTCAACGTCTTCATCATCATCATCATCCTCATCCTCATCCTCATCCTCACCATCATCATCATCATCATCATCGTCTTCATTATCATCATCATCATCATCATCATCATCTTCATGACGCCGACAACGATGATGATGATGAAGATGGCGACAGTGATGATAAGGATGATAATGATGGTGTTGAGAATGATGAGGATGATGATGAGGATGATGATGATGAAGACATTGAAGATGATGATGATGAAGATGATGAAGATGAATATGATGGTGATGAAGATGACGATGAAGGTGAAGATGATGAAGATGAATATGATGGTGATGAAGATCATGACGATGATGATGTTGATGATGATGATGATGATGATGATGGATGATGATGAAGATGAAGATGAAGATGATGGTGATGAAGAAGATGATGATGATGATGATGATTATTATTATGATGATGATGATCGTCATAAACATCATCACCATCATCATCTTCTTAATTGTCATCATCATCATCATCATCATCATCATCATCATCATCACGATCATGATCATGATCATCAATATGATCATCATCATCTTCCTCATCATCATCATCTTCGTCGTCGTCATCATCATCATCATCATCATCATCATCATCATCATCTTCATCACCATCATCTTCATCTTCATAATCTTCATCATCATCATCTTCAACGTCTTCATCATCATCATCATCCTCATCACCATCCTCATCATCCTCATCACCATCATCACCATCCTCATCATCCTCATCATCATCATCATCGTCGCCATCTTCATCATCGTCATCATCATCATTGTTGTCGTCGTCATGAAGATGATAATGATGATGATGTGATGATGATAACAAAGACGACGACGACGATGATGATGATGATGGTGATGATGATGGTGATGAGGATGATGATGATGATGAAGACGTTGAAGATGATGATGATGAAGATGATGGTGATGATGGTGATGATGATGATGATCACGATGATGATGATGTTAGTTTTTCATCATTTAATTCAATAGATCTAGATCTTAACTGGAAGAACAACATGTACATCATATCAAGCATAAGAGACAAGAGACACAAAAAATTTCACCGGGGAAAACCAAGAAGGTGAAAACCCCGCAAGTTTATCAGAGATAGAATAAGGATCAATACAAGGATCACCATGATCAAACCCAAGAGATAGATATCTTCAGTAGCATGCTCCTCCTCCACTTGTGCGCACCCTCCTCTTCTCTCACTAATGCGAAGTGAGTGAATAATAGAATGTGTAAAATGAGAGAGACACACTCTCTATTTATACACTAACTTTCACTTGACCTTTACTCAACTAGGTCGGCCTCAACTTAACCACTTAACATAAAATGACTCTAGGCCGACCTCCACTTGTGTGGGTCTAATAACCCTTTGACCCACACAACTCATAAAGGGTCGACCCCATCAAAGTGGTCTAATAACCCATCAAGTATAAGTTATGACACTTACAATATAACTTGCGACACTTGCAAGTACAACTAACGACACTTCCAATCGGAGGAATAATACATCTCCTTTGGGGATATATTAAAGTACAAATACAATATACAAGTGAATACCCTTCGAAGTTACAAATACATCAACACTCCCTCTTAACTAGGAAGGTATTCTCTTGACACAAGTCATCAATACATATAGGCACAAGTCTTCAATTTTGGAGCTGGATCATCGTCACTGGATCACGGAGCATCATCATCATCACTGTTGTTGTACTCATCATCTCGATCACTGGGATATCTCTGAATTCTTCTCATCATAGGAAGTTCTATAGAGCTAGCCATTTTTCATGCTCAATGTAGCCCCACCTCCTGTAGGTCTTCATCAACATTGGCCATACTGTGGAATCCTCAGGACTTATTACGTGCATCACAATGCCTTGAAAGAGTATCCTAGGATCCTTTATGTGCCGAAGCACGACCGGGAAGATCTCCTAGGTCCACTTACATGTGACTATCACAAAACCTTAAAAGAGTGTCTTTCCTAGCAAGATCTCTAAAGAGCATCCGAGGCCTTTTACATGACGAGCACAACCTGTCTGGATCTCCAGGACGTATTACATGTGACCCCCACCACAATGCCTTGAAAGAGTATCCCAGGATTGATTACGAGCATACTACTCAACCTATAGGATCTCCCAGTTCTAGTTACATGTGCTCATGGCAAAGCCTCGAAAGAGAATCCCAAGACTGATTACGAACATACTGTTCAACCTATCGGATCTCCCAGGTCTAGTTACATGCCTTAGGACAAAACCTCGAAAGAGCATCCTAGGACTGATTACGAGCGTACTGCTCAACCTATCGGATCTCTTAGGTCTAGTTACATGTCCTCCTAGAGCAATTCCTTGAAAGAGTATCCCAGGATCCTTTATGTTCCGCAACACGACCGGCAAGATCTCCCAGGTCAACTTACATGCTCATCTACACAACCTGTCCATGACCACAGAGTATCAACTTGATACTCACCATACATCATCCTGATGTACATGATCATCCTGATCATCATCATAGCATCATCCTAATGCATATCATCCAGAGTATCATCATGATACTCATCACACATGATCATCTTGATCATCATCACTGCATCGTCCTGATGCATGTCATCTAGAGCATCGTCCTGATACTCATCACACATGATCATCCTGATCATTGTCACTGCATCGTCCTGATGCATGTCATCTAGAGCATCGTCCTGATACTCATCAGACATGATCATCCTGATCATTGTCACTGCATCGTCCTGATGCATGTCATCATACATCATCCAACTGATCATACACAGCATCCAACTGATGCCTATCCAAAGCAGTAGCTGGAGCATCGTCCTGATGCTCATCACACAATGCTTACAACCACAGCCATGGGAAGGATCCTCCTATCACCATGCTTGGAATGGCTCCTACAAATGTGTCCCATCACTTCTTCCTCGAAGTATCTTCGATCTGAAGAACACCAAGCCTCTCTCTGAAGTACTCAAACTTCACTCTGGATAGTGGTTTCGTCAACACATCTGCAACCTACTCATCTGTCGCAACATATAGGAGCTTCACTTCTCCTCTCTGCACCATATCCCTGATATAGTGATATTTGATCTCAATGTGCTTCGACTTGTCATGGAACATCGGTTTCTCAGACAGCTCCACATAACTCTGGTTGTCACAAAAGATACCACTAGCATCCAATGGGAGATCAAATAACTCAGACAGTATCTTCCTAATCCATACTGCCTCACAACGAGCTGAACAAGCTGCGACATACTCTAATTTGGTTGTACTCAGTTATACGCAGGACTGCTTCCTGCTAATCCAAGAGATCACACCTGATCCCATACTGAAGCAGCAACCAGAAGTGCTCTTCCTATCTGTAGCACTGCCTGAATAATCTGAATCAACATAACCCTCTAGGTTAAACTTTTGATTCTCATCATACTTGAGCCCATAATCAACTGTACCCTTCAGGTACCTTAAAATATGCCTTACAACAATCAGGCGAGCACCTCTGGGATTCGTCAGGAACTAGCTCAATGTGTTCACCGCAAAGCAAATATCTGGTCTCGTATTCGTTAGGTACATCAAGGACCCAATCATTTGACGATACACCGTGACATCAACTGTCTCTAATGAAGCATCACTCAATAGCTTCAGGTTTGATGCCATAGGTGTGGCAATGGCCTTGCATTCCATCATCCCAAACCGCTTTAGGATCTCTACTGCATACTTCCCTTGTCCAAGGAAGATTCCATCTGCACTTTGCCACACCTCCATACCTAGAAAGTAAAGCATCATACCCAAGTCATGGGTGCTTATTTCAGTCCGTACAAGGTTTTCTCCAATCTGCACACATGTGACTCCCTGTCATGTGTCTCAAAACCGAGTGGCTGCTCCACATACACTTCCTGTTTGACTACACCATTCAAGAAAGTTGTCTTGACATCCATCTAGTGTATCTTCCACTTCATCACTTGCGTTGTATTTCTCTATGCTACCTTCTACAGCATGCTTGATCTTATAGATCCACTTGGAAGTCACAACATAATTCCCTTCTCTTCGTGGGACCACATCCCAAACATGATCGACTGGTACTCCTCGATCATGGAATCCTTCCATTATTGCATCCCGGATCCTGGGAACTTCATATTCTTCAATATCCTCAATAGATAGTTTTCTCAAACTTCGTTGCTTGGAACAAATGCTGTAGTCCTTCTTTCGTAGGTGATTGTACACGATCTTTCCTACAAGTCAAATTCAACTGCATGATTAGAAACTTCTCATAGTTTTCAGAACAAAATCTTACACATAAAAACATATGTCATACAGTCATGCCATTATATTATCCAATTCTTTAATACAACATTTATCCATATCCCATAACTTTCTAGATGCCTTCCATCTCTACCAGAACATTTGTTAAGAGTGTGCACAACTCCCAACATGTTAGCAAAGAGTTTTCATTCTAGATAAGTAGCAATGGAATGTTGTACAATAACATAAGTCACTTACCCATTACTTGCATATTAGTAGTATCTTGTTCATTAATGCAGAATGTACATCCTAAATATAGGAATATAAGTATGTACATGAATGAACAACATCATTTAAGTAATCGTAAATGACAATTCAAATACTTATCTTTGTTTAGTTGTTGGGTGGACTCCCTCTTGATCTTTGCTTCTTGGATTACCTATCCTTGAACTTATATCCATCCTTGAACACTATGCATGCTTAAGTGTGCACTAGTGTCATCATTGTGTTATCCTCAAGATCTCATACATAACCATACATATATTAGTATAATATCAATACTATCAAAACATTATGATCTTAAATACTCTTAACATCTATGGTCATGATCATTTCATCACAAGTAATTTATCACAAGCATTAGTATTCAAGGTTTCAGGGAGGACTTCTATTACTCATGCATATTCTTATTGACCATAGGACTCTTTTGGTTAGTAATATCATCAATCAAAGTAAGAAACATAATATGCATAAACTGTTGATTACTTAAACTTCTAACTTCAAGAATAATCATTCATACAAAATTATAAGATCCTAACACAAGGTAGGATTCTAACTTGATATAGGAAAACATACCTGGTTATCATGTTTGCTAGTTATGTCTAACATACCCAAACAATGTCTTCTTGTTCTCTTCAATGACTTGTTATTCATAACCTGCATAACTCATAAGTTAACCATTGTAGAACCAAATTATACACACCTCGTAAGTAGAGCTTCTATGTTATCCATGAGCCTTTGTCTTCATGTCACCATGGTCACATGTTCTTGATCTAGAACTTGATTTGTACCTTTCATAATAGCGGACAACATCATCCTCATACAATACCACAATGCATTAGTACAATCATATAACCCTAATCAATGAATGTCTTCTATCATTCACATGCATTCATACTTTTACTAGGGTGATAAGACAATTCTAAGATTAATCAAGATTGTACTAACCTCAATAATATGAAGACAAACATATCAGAAACTTAATCATGAACAGATTTCAACACATACCTGTATCTCCTCAAGTCATACCTGTCGAGATTACTTGTAGTCTTCTTATGTAAGGCCTTAGCCTCATCTCCCTCTGGAACTAGAATCTTTTCACTTATGCAAGTGTCAAATTCATTCTCTTCTAGGATTAACCCAATCTACTTTGATTTACTGAAACTGGATCTAGAGCTGGATTAGGGTTTGTCAGAGAAACCCTAAAAATTCAAGCTTTGAATTTCACACTTTTGATTGGATAAAAAGATGTGCCTTGCTGAGCTGATCAAGCTGGTATACTTCAATTTTGAAATCTACAAAATTTGACCCCTTAAAATTGCCTTTGAAACTTCCGGATCTTTTGGACAAGATCCCGAACTAAGGTTTGATAAAGCCCGGTCTTCTGCCCATCCAAAAGGTTCGATATTGTGTTCTAAACTTTGATTTTTTTGAGGAACTTCCAGCCGTGGTCACAAATTTAAAAAATTCCAACTTTTGCAGAAGCCCTAATTTTCCACCTTTCCGATCAAAATCCCGAACTAGGGTTTGAACAAGCCCGACCGTCTGCCCAACCAAAAAGTTCGATCTTGGTCTCTAAATTTCAAATTTGGTGAGTGGAATTTAGCCGTGGTATCTGATTCCAAAAATTCCAACTTTCTCGAAAGCCCTAAATTCCCGCAGCACTGACAAGCCAAGAATGAAGGTGCTCAGAATCCAATTCCGTTTTGACAGAAATATGGACCTTATTGTTTCTGGTGCATCTCTTAAATTTCAGATCCACAAGGTCTGAAACTTCGGCCCGTGGTATCCTGACCTATCATCTTTCCAATCCCATAGGTATGACCTCAATTGGATTCTCTGAAAGAGAGTTATTCCAAGTGTCGCAAAGTGACCTGTTTATGGTATAA